>JABUQX010047275.1:0-15000 GCA_015478945.1 Trachelipus rathkii
AGCTCTTAGTCCGCTCCACACAGAACATCATAAACAAAGCTCTTCAATAACGTAAGAGAAAATCTGATAAAGTAAAAAGAAGTTACTGCAGAAGCGAGTTGAGTTTCCTACCTTGCTTTTCCCTCATAGCTCCTTAAATAACTAAGTGATATGATCAATAAGAATGAAGAAGTGCTTGACGTACGTCACATAGTGAGTATGAATTCAAGTATATAAATAAAGTAATAATAAAATAATAATAATAATTTAATTAATAATAAATAATAAAATAATAAAATATATAAAAATAGAATATACGACATTGCTCATGTAATATCAACAATACAACCAACCAGCACCTCTGAAGTACAATCCTTCAAACAGTACAACTAGTCACAACAGCACTCATAAACAAAGGCCTCTTACTCATTGCCTACCCCATAACTTTCATCAATTACAATTACAACACCCTGAGTAAACCTCATATTCAGAAAGATGAAATTTCAGGACTACAAATATCGCAAATCCAAATAAGTTACTCCCAAAGTTAAATGACCCTTATATATATTGATAAAGATAAATTAATACGAGAAAAGTAGTGTTTAGGATTATACAAAATTCACAGACATTAACGATTCATGGTAATAATATGCGTGCCCTCCCGTATAATCAAGAAACCATACAAGAGAGAATAATAGTATCTAAAAAAAAACTTAGCATCTAAATCCTTCCTAATATAGTAAGTCAATTCCCCGATGAGTTCAAACACCCGTGGAGCTTTATACCTGGCACTGTTGTAAAAAACGAAGAACTTTTAAAAATAATATCCTGAAGAGGAGAGTTTACCAAATAGAGGTCGCAAAGCTGGTCTAGCTTTATAATATTTTAAAAGAGCAATTATCATGAATGAATTAGGACAAATCATATCGAAATAAAATAGTCAAAGATGCAGAAATTAAGAAGTTGACTTATAGCAGATCAAGTCTTAACATCAAGTGATCGTGGAAGAAGGTGCGTTTGCAGGATGCCTACATTCAAACAAGAATCTTCGACTATAACTTAAATCCCCGAATCACTTTTAATCTTAAATGACACAAAGAAGCAGACTTGTATAATATCCCCCAAGCGCCTGTAAATACCATAACAACTCCTTCATTACTTCTTACGCTTCATATGAAACTAATCGTGGTTAGCCATAGAAAGATAAGAAAAACCCAACAAAAAACCTTAAAGGATTAATTCATAATTAATGTTATTATCATCTTATTAACTAGATAGTATACATACTATTAGATATATACTAGTACACTATGAGCTAGTATACTAGGTCATATAATAATATAGTATAGTTATTCATATATACAGATATAATAATATATAATATATAATATATAGTAATATTATGCTGTTTATTTACTTGGATAATGTCCGCATGAGAAGGGTAACGAGATTTTTTACTTTATCCCCTTTAGGTATAATAAAACCCTATTTGTATATATATAATAACCTATACGCGGTACCACTCATAACCTTAATACATAGCCCCTTATACTAATATAGCAGAGTCTAATCTGTACTCCTAGTAATATAGTATAAGTAGCCTATATATAGTATAATCAGAAGACTAGTACAATAATATAATTATATGTTTGAAACTATTGTCAGTATCAACATGATGTCGAAGGCGAAGTATAAGGATTACTTCAACTAGAGATCAACCAAATATTTTAGGGTCAGCTATGTTCCCTGGCAAAGTTCCAAACACTAGAGATAAAATAAGAGTAAAGGAAATAGTTAGGAGTGAAAAGGCTTACTTTACTATACATAAAACCGTCCGTTCGAAATATCGCCCGACTCCGAACAACCATGTAGCCATCACCTCCGATAATGTTTGGCAGTTAGATGTTAACTAAATGATTAAATACAACTCTGTATAATTGATAAGTTCAGATATACTGTTACTATTACGATACTATATACTTATGGGTTAAAACTTTAAAAGAATTAAAAAATCAGAACATTGCGCTGCAGTGAGAGAAAGTATTTAAGGCATAGAGATAGATATCCAAAACTTAATTCGCCTACCGATAGGCGTAGCGAAGTGCTAGTAGAAGATTTTCAGGAAATAATAATGCTTGTCGGGATTCTAGGATTATATTTACCAGAACTCCAAAAGTAAACTCCATGATAAAAGAGTTCAGCTTACTATTAAAGAAAAACGAATTGCATAGACACACCAAACAAGGGTTTACGCCAAGACTGTATAATGAAACCACTTCCTCACCCAGAAATAATTGAACCCATTACCTATGGCCTAGGACTCTATTCTTGGAACAATATAGAGCGAATCATATTTCAATAGAACTATAAAAACAACTCCTTTAGAAATGCTGAAGGCACCATCGGTGATTCAGCAAAAAATACCCAAGAGGTTTTTAAAAAAATAAATGATAAATACCCGAAGTGTATAAACTTCGATATGAATATTAGAATGTCTGAGAGCTATGAGCAGTTAGAAAAGATATGAAAGCGGAAGGGCTAGTCTATAGGAATCTATTTTAAGGAATTATATAAAAGAGATTTGTAATGATCTGCAATATATTTATAGTCCTAAGGAAGTTCAGAGGACAACACCAATAAGAACGCAGCACTATTATAAACAAAGAATACAGAATAAATAGAACGATGTCACCACCATTCAGAACGTAAAGACAAAATTATAAATATAGAAAAAAATTAGGTTCAAAAAAAGGTAGTCGCCACCAAGAAAACACCGTATCTCCCATGTCAAGACCCTCTACCTACCCTTACAATGTTCTAATTCCAATATAAAAGGACTAGTAAATCACGAAACATAATCATTAAGTCATCTTAATCATGAGAGTAGTAGACACTTAGTTAAAACTCTGCCATACTTCGCATCTTTGAGCATCATCCTGATAATAAAATCTCAGATTATTTACAACCCATTTAATGAATCCTACCAAGAGCTTTGAACAGAGTAAATCCTTACTGATCGGTGAGCCGAGAAGCTTTCGACCTGCGAAATGGATAATTAGAAACGCAGAAATATGACCAAACTCTCGCGCTCAAAGCACCATTGATAACCTGGTACTACTTGAGTAGACTCAGATCTAAGTCGTTAGTAATCCGTAAGTATAATTAAACAAACTAAGAAAAAGACGACAGTCCGAGTTTAAAACGCCTCCGTATCCAAGATTAACGCGGCCTCGGAAAGAAAAATTATACGTTATAAAAATACCAATTGTGGTTTAAACGAGGATTATTTACGCTCAAATCATGACTATCCTACATTAATTTTAAACAACGCTATTGTGGGGGAAGTAATGAATATGAATAGATTTAATAATGACGATTATTAAATAAGCCACCCCCCGCGGAGAGAAGACAGGGGCGAAAAGCAACGGGTGCGAGAATCGAAAGGGGTATATCACTTTAAGATCGGACAACAGGGAATAATTTGAGAACCCTGACACTGGTTTTATCCTTAAAACGTTCAGATTTGGTTTCAGGAAATTCGTGCATGAACTACGATAACTTGAGTTAGAACATGTCTACTTGTGCAATTAGGGACATAATGGAATAGATAACCTTTGCTCCGCTCTGAAACAACAGTCTTGGATGACTCTAGACTTATCTCTTAATATATTGGCTTCCTTCGGGAGAGTGTTACAAGATCAAGGGATGGCTTACGTTTATACAGATATAGTAGTGACGCCTCAGTAGTTCAGGGAATACTAAAGCCCGTTTATTACGGGTGGATTTCAATTTCCCGTAAAAGCTAGAAAATGTATATCTTTGGCCTAAAGTTTCATTATCTTACCTCTCAGTTGCTCACATTTCGCGGTCTTGCGTTCAATGCATATAAAACGTGAAGTAACCCGTTATCGCATTCACCAAGCGGAACAAAAATAGTGTAAAGTGCCATAATTAGAAAGGACGAGAAGCAGCAATCACTATAACTATAATATGATGGAGCTAGTCGTGTATAACAGAGTCAGAAAACAATCCAGGCTAGTATACGTTAGCAGGAAACCTTCGTAAAAATAAGATATATAAGAGATCAATCTACATAATGATATTAAAGATCGATCAGTATAGTAGCGAGGTATAAGTATACTCACCTCCGAATATAACTTACTTCTCACAGTTAATAATAATGCGCTGATAGTGAATAGCTGCCTTAATAGATGGTATAAACGATAGTAGTCGTGTGAACAAAGTTACGCTCAGAAGAGGGGGGAGGGTATGGTGAGGGGCTGGGGATTGTTGCGTTCTGAAGATTTATGGGAGAATTTGCGTGGAGGATTGCGCGGTCGTGATTTAGAAGGGAGGTGGAAGTATATGAGGGTAAAAAATGCGGTAGGACGAACAGGGGATTGCATACGTTACAGGGATATAGCAATCCTATCATAGGGAAGGCGAACCACACCGTAACGACAAATTACCTTAAAAGCGCAATTATCGCAGACGTTTCAGAAGTGAGATGTTGGATTATGAAAGCGCAAAATAAGACGCAAGATGACGGGTCAGTAAAACGTATGAAAATATGCGCTAAGAAAAAGCTTAAGACTAAAAGACCTCTAAATAATATATCACAATATTATTTGCTATTTAATTACTAATTCATCTTACATTAAACATCATCATACGGACTGAATATAAGAAAAGCTAAATCACCGACCCGATCATTATACGATCAGCACCATCACATACAAGATGCATTTCCTCCATCCTTCTGGCCCAGACTGCTGTAAGAGTGAACTGGATCTCTTCTCAATGAACCCCACCCAGATTAGTGTAACTGAAACCAATTTCATCAGCATCAACCCCCCCGTACACTCAATTACCAACACCGATGTCCCTCTCGAGTTCAATATATACCAAGTACTTCGGATCAGTATTTAATCCATTCAACGTGTTTTTATATCTGAAAACAAACTGACGAAACCCGATGGTACAGACCTTCCATCATCTGACGATCACATAGTATACACGGAATCCAATTTCCTGTATACCTGTTTTAATCAGATTGAAGTGTATCTCAATGGAACTTCATTAGGTGCATCAGCTGCAAATTATCCCTATATAAAGTATAAATATAGGAAACACTTATTAAATTATTCCGACGATGCTAAACAGTTTCATCTCCAGTCATGTGGTTTTATAGTTTCAAAACGAGGCTGCATCATATAATAAAGCGGGTAAAACCACAAGGAACACATATGAATTTACGACGCTTAAACGGGGACATCTTCTCTCAAGAAAGACATTTCTACCAGCTGTATAGATACTAGAATTCGATTAACCCGTTCAAATCCTAAATTCGCTCTTAAAAAAAAAGTAAACCTACTGCAACGGCTGTATGTCCTAACCTGTTTACAATGCTATAAGCTATCTCTATGTAGAAAAGTGAAAAATTATACCCCAGACATTTTGGCAAATCGAAAAATAATTCTCTCTGAAACATACACAATATCTATCAACGAAAGTGGAAACAAAGTTTAACTTACACAGGATTATCGCAGTATCAAATAACCCCTAACATTTGTGAATGGTAAATCTGCCTCAGAAAGTAAATAATATAGCATTGGTGAAAGAAGCATACTCAGAACTTATAAAAAATCACCTAAAATTCACCCATTGGACTTAGAGTATCAGTCTACAGTAACGGTAACCTTACCGTCGACTATGAAATGCTTGTACAATGATCTGAATCTTAATGTTTCAAAAACTTTTGACCGACTGAATAGCAACACTCTTACGTGCAATGACAGTGGACAGGAGTAATAACTGAAGAATACGCTTAAGAATAGTTAATTTATATGCTTACGATCTCACTGCAGACCTTTCAGCTTGTAACGCTAATCATTTAAACATTTTAAGAAAAGGAACATTAAGGTTAAGTCTCACCTTTAGTGGAAGTCTACAATCACAACCATCACTGTAATCTGTATCATCTGAACAATCCTCAGCACATGAACAATGACAGAGTACGCCAACTGACTTTTGAATTATTAAAGAATGAATAGGAAGAAAAATAAAAACTAAGTCCACTCAAGAAACAAGATTTATAAGAGTCTTCGCTATTAATGAAAGTAGGATCTGTAAAACTAGAGAAGGAATACTGGTTTCGTGTAACAACACTTCACAATCGACACATTACAACAGGAGGCATTTGGATTTCATGTTATATAATAAAAAATGACATTGTTCATCTGATTGATTCTTTGGATTTAAATTTATATGAATTAATCAATATATCTTTCATTTTTTAAATATAATAATGTAATTATATAAAAACTAGTCTTACCCAGTTCAACCATCATTACTCTAATTTTATGTGAGTCTTGTATCTTATTTTATTATATAGTTTTCAAAAAAATAATATAGTCTTTACAGAATTTGTAATCCCAATATATAATATAGATGCTTAAAAGTAATGCAACCCGACTAATATTCTAGTTATGTAATAAATGCTTTAAAATGAAAATAGCTTGATTTTACTACCCTTTAAACTATATATATATAATTATATATTATATATATAATATATATATAATATATAATATATAATAATATATATATAAATATATATATATATATTATATATATATATATATATATCATAATTATATATCCAGTTAAAGTAGTAGCGAGAACCTTGTAAAAAGTTTAAATGATTCATGAATTTCACATTATATAAGCTGAAAAGATAAAGTTCAGGAAAATTCATGTTTATGACGTCACAAAATTAAAGTTTACTGGTTACAAACGTAAAGCTTTCAAGTGAATATGATATATGAGAACCAAACCATCGTAACACATAGCTTAAGTGTTTTGTTCACACAAATGACATTTAAACAAGATAAGTATAGCTATTGGCACGAAAAATAATAAATCATATTAATATCAAAGGGCTGGCTTTATTTTAAAAACCCTAACAGATATGAACATGATCCGAATCAACCGCCTATAATATCAGATATTTCACGACTCGACTAAGGGTGAATCCACTAATACACTCCACTGACCACGCAAAACTCCGCATCTCAGTATATGCATAACTGATAACCTGAAATCCCATATGACATAAACCAAATAGGCATCAGCTGCTAAGAAAGAGGACAGCGAGAATAAACATACATTCATAACATAACATTCAAGTATAAAATAATATAACAAGTATACAACGAGATAACAACACCAAGTAGCGACATATAAAAAAATTATCCGGAAACAAGCAATAGGTAACAAAACATGCCCTATAGCAACCATGGGTGAAGACGATTAAAAAAAGATCGAACAATACCACTTCAACCCTAACCATCTCAGAAATTTCATTATACCAACCATAACGTACTTTACCAACCCGACCAAAGAAAGAAGATCCATAAGAGATCACGCAAATCGAATGAACTATTTAAACAGAACGAGAAATAATCATGTAATATCAATAATCAACAATATCACCAAAAACCACATAAATTCTGGAGGGACAACAATATATAATAAACCCCATTCCAGATATAGACCCACTCAGGATGTTCTCATCATTGAATGTGAACGTTGACCTAGAACACTCGTACCCGCATTGTCAAATTTTACCATCACCTACCTACCTAACTAGAATAAATAATTTTTTTTCTTCTAAAGAAGACCGTAAAAAAACTTTTCATATCCTCTCTCTCTCTCAATCGTCATCTCTCTCTCATCTCTCTAATACGATACATACTAATATATATATAAATATATTATATAATAGTATATATAACAATTATATATATAATAAAGCTATATATATATATTAGATATATTATAAATATATATAATATATATATATATATATATATATATATTCCAAAGTTTAATGAAGTTTATTTTTCCACCAGAATGTGTGTTTCGGATAGGACTTGAAACAGCAAAGCCCACCAGTAAGGCAATAAAGTGTAAAACAAACGATAGCCGGGGTGAGGGAGGGTCCCCTCGGGCTATTTGTGCTACTGCCTTATTGAGTTATAGCTTTAAGGTCGAAAACAACATGTTTTTATTACAAAAAATTTAAACAGTGAATCAGAGTTTTGTATAAATCAAATAAAAAGTTTAAGGTATAAAATAAAATGCTGTCTCATAAAGCAGAAAAACGGTATACGTTGAAAAGAAAATACAAAGTGATGTAAACACTTGATTAATTAAGAAAAATAGTTATTAACGTCACAAACACGAAAATATTTTCGCGTTTCGCGCAGTAGTAATATTGCGCCCGGGCGCCCGCGGCGGTTCCGGAAACCGGGGCGCGCGAGCGGGGTAACCTCAGTTCGGTCTTGCCACCAGGGTTGTGGAGTCGGTTCAAAAATTTCCGAGCTCCGACATTCGACTCCACCGCCTCTTCAAAATTACCGAACTTCTTACTCGACTCCGACTCGACCTCTTTCAAGATTACCGGCTCCGACTTCCGCTTCCACCCTTTTGAAAAATTGCCGATCCGAACTCCACTCTTTTGAAAATTACCGACTCCGACTCCGCAACCCCACCATCATTTTAAAATTAACCGACTCCGACTCCGACTCCACCCTTTTCAAATTGCACCGACTCCCGACTCCACTCTCTTCAAAACACCGACTCCCCGACTCCGACTCGACCTCCAACAACATTGCTTGCCACCCTGCGATCGTTTAGAGAGTTGAAACCGTGATTCATCATACTGTATCTTCCTCACCCGCTTTTTCTTCTTTTTTTTCAATATGAACTCTAGAGGAGGGCGTTCTCAGACCTCATTTGAGATGTTTTAAAACCTTCAAAAATGAGATCTATGTTATTAAAAACATATATAAGTACACTAATATCAAGGTGTTAAGTACATGTTTACTTCTTCTTTTTCCTTCTTCCTCTTCTTTTCCTACATCCATCTTCCTTCGTCTTCTTCTAAGCTTTTTTCTTTTCAATGAACCCTCAAGGGGGTCTCAATACTCATTTTAGGTTCTTGGAAACCCTCAAAAAATGAGTTCTACACCATTGAAAACATAGATGTAGACACCTCATTTGTCCTAATACGTGGCTGGAGCCAGAATTCCAATCTGGCTCCGCAACCACCAGCTCCGGCTCCGGCTCCGGCTAATATATCCCATTTATTTTAACATAGCCATTCTATTTCATTTATTCTCTTCTATACAGCCACCAAAATTTCAGCTTTCTAAGTCCATTTTTAGGTTTTGGGGGGCGGGGACCCCCCACCCGCCTTGGGAATAGCGGCTTGAAACATTGAAGGCAACTAGGGACCGACCGGTGCGGGAATTTTTCCGGGCCGGGGCCGGGGCCGGGCTCTCTAATTTGGCCGGGGCCGGGTGCCGCGGCCGGGCCGGGGGTAGCTAAAATTAGAAATGTAAGTCAAAAACACTGAAAGTCCTAAAACTTTAGGATGAAAATTAAATATAATTTCCATTAATTAATAATTTAAATTATAAAAAAGGGAATACATTAATTAACTCAATTAAAATAAAAGAAATTCACGGGTGTACGACGCAGGTAACGACCAACTAGATTATTAAGTTTGTAATAATTTTATATGTCGGATAATGATATTTTATATATATATATATATAGTATATATATATAATATAAATATATATATATAGAAAGTATATAATATATATATATATAAATATGATATATATATATTAATATATAGTATATATTTAAAAAGAACTACTTTTCCGTAGTGAAGTGATACCTTTAAAGGGAATTGCCCTTGTTATTCTTGTTTGATGTATGTATGCTTTACTGTCACGTTCATTATACTAAATATACACCAGAGTGTAAAAGTAATGTTTCTAGTCCAACCTATCATACCGTAAAGTAGAATTTAAAAATGAAAGCTACTAAAAAGAATGACATGAAATTCCTCTAGAGGGGAACAGGCTTGATTTCATTCTTGATCTTCATCATTCAGTGTGTTTCAGTTGGTCTGCTATTTTCTTCCATGGTGTTGTTGAAATATTTTGATGTTTTCAGATTTTCATTTTGTATAAAATCTATCTGAACTTCACCGGGATGCTTATTGTAGTTTTACTATTATAAATGCAAACGGATTCCATGATTTGCGATGGTTCGTGCTGATGAATTTCTGATCATCGTTGGTTAATTGGAAATGACTGAGAGAGGCCTGTTGTTTACGCCTATGACTTGTTAAAGGTGAATTTATGCTTTCCTTGTGCAGGTCATCTGTATGTTATTTTTTTCTTCTTTGCGCAAATCTATGGTTTCACGTATATATGTTTATTGCAAAGTATTGCAGGGATTGATATATACAGCTTTGGGAGAGATTTTCTTTTCGTTTGGGGGTTTGAGAATGTTTTTTTAAGGTGATGTATTTGATGGAATGAGGGTAATATTTTTTTGTAATGATTTGTTTTTGTAACGTAAGTCAGTTAATGGTAAGTTAGGAGTTGTAAAAAGGGATTGGTGTTGCTATTTCGGGAAAGTCGTTATGTAGTACCTGCCTTTTTGCTTGTTAAATGCCGTTTGCCCCGATAAAAACTCCAGAAATAGTAAAGTGATTGATATAATAAAGGATTGCAATCATTTGAAATTATTATTATTGAGAGCGATATACGAAAGCACGAACAATAGAGATGACAGAACAGCTAATGTTGTGAAGGGAATTGATTAGATAGCCTAATGTCATCAAGTTCTGCCTTAGGTTCAGTTCCTAGATCTATTAAATCCAAGTAATTGTTATTCCATGAGATTAAGGTATCGAGGAAGGGGCATTAGAGTTGTATGGAAGGCGATTTCTATCGTATTCTGAACTGAAGGATGGATAGAGTTAATATAGTTTAAGACATCATTAGGGTTGGTGTTGTCGAGGGATATATGTCAAAATGTCATCTATCATATCTAATCCATAAAACATTGTTTAGTATAAAGGTGGGTAAATATGATTTAAAAATTCTGTAGTTTCCATTATATGTTACTGAGATATGGGAGACAGTGGGGATCCCAAACTCACCGAGAGTTTGTTTGTAATATTTGCCATAAATGAAAGAAGTTATGTTATGAGGATGCCCTTCCCGTCATATATGTAAAACAGCCATTAATCTCGCATTACAAATAACTTTCTTTCATTGTATTAAACATATAGTTTATGCATTAATAGAGATGACATTTTTCTCCCTCCCTCACAAACACCAACCTAATAGCCTAAACTATATTAACTCTTATTCATCCTCAGCTTGCACGTCATACGATCGATTGAGTTAATCTGTGTGTCCAAGCTAGATCCTACCCCTTCCTTCGATACCTTAATCATCATGGTAATAAGCAATGCATTTTGCAGGGTGTTACAGTTTTATATATAGAAAATTCATCATTCGCACACAAAACTTATTACATGGCTATCTAATCATTCACCAAAACAAAATTTACTGTTCTGTCATCTTCCATTCTCCGTGCTGCGTATGGAATGCTCTCCTCCCTTCTTTCTTAGCACAAGAAACTAAATACATCCACTTATATACTTTCAAAGAATCACTTGTTATCCTTTTGAGTTTATGTTCATCACAAAAGCCAGGTTAACAAAGCAAAAAAGGAGGCCAAGAATTATAGCACCTTTCCCCCACCGAAGAAATACGCATCAACCTCCTTTTTACCAATGGATGATGAAATAATCTTGCTGATGCGCACAAATAAAACAATTTCGTCAACAAAAAAATATTACCCTCAATTAATTAGATCTCAAAACCCGGGTTTTAAAAAGATTTCCAAATTGAAAAACCGAAAATCAAATCTTCCCACAACAAGCGTATATATCACATCCCACAGCAAATATCTTGTAATAAAACATATATAGGTGAAACTAACCATTAGAATTTGCAAAGAAGAAAAAATCAACACTAACAACGAATACCTGCACACAAGAAACAGAATAATCTCACTTAACATACGTCATAGGCGTTAACAAGCCACTCTACATCATCTTACAACAATATAAGAAAATATCGATCAGAAATACAGCACACACCGAACCATCGACCAAATCATGGCATCCTCCTGCATTATATATGAATAACAAACGACAAAAACAATTCTAGCTCAAGCTATTGATTTTGTTGTATTAGAATTATCTGAAAACATCAAAATATCTCAACAACACCATGAAGAAAATAGCAGACCAACTAGAAATAACACTAACTGAATAAACAAAAAAAATCATTCCTTAGCCTGAAGAGGTCTCACGTGTCGGGACAAAAAATTAGCTTTCCCTTTAAAATTTATTTCCATTAAAAAAAAAGTTTATTTACAAGGTTTTAAAATTGCAGAACAATTTGATAATAAATGAAGTGACAGTAAAGCAAAACACTAAAAAAGAATCCAAGCGCTTCCTCTCTACTAAAGATACGATATATAATTATATAATATATATATATATATATTATATATGATATATTATATATTAGCAATGGTATGGTATATAAACACATTTTTAAACATTCATATAATATAGATGGTCTTTTGTAGTTTATAAAGAATATAATATAATACATATATATATATATATATATATATATATATATATATATAATATATATATATATATATATAATATAATATATTAATATTAATTCAATAAAAAATAATTTTGAAAAGAGATTTCGGAAAAATATTTGTTTTTTTGAAGATATTTTCTTTAAAATAAATAAATACATATATTTTAACAATTATATTTATTTCCTTTTCCTAATTCTTCTTGTGATATATCAAATTTCGAATATTTTATGTTAAAAACTCGGAAAAATTATAACTTGGCCTTAATTGTTATTTGAAATGATAGTTAACAGTAGAAAAAAAATTACTACAATTAGGAAAAATTACATATTTGAATATTTAAACAAAAAGAGCAATAAAATTAAAATATATTTTTTAATTTGTTGAATTAACAAGTCTATTAGAGTGTAAATTTACAGTTAACCCCGGCTGAAAACCCCGGTTTTTTCCTGATTTTGGCGGGCCGGGCCGGCCGGGGCCCCCGGGTCGTTCCTAAAGCGAACGATGTTCCACATATAAAGAACGCATGCCCAAGTTTGAAAGATACCGATGTGTCCAAACCTCTCTGCTTAATATGACATTTGGTTTTCATTGATACCCAAGATAGATACCCCCAGCGGGTCATGGGACTCTGGCTCGGGAAAGGGAACTACGGAAAACTGTCATTTTTGAACATTCTACCCCCTGTTTGACACCCGTCATGATAGGTTTTTGACGAAGGGTAAGCCATCTACGAAAAACGCATGTTGGTGCATTCTAAAACCGCAACGGCTGAAGCCGCGCTCGGCAATAGCTGCAATCGACTCGGCATACCTCAAAACATACTAGGCAACACCAAGCTCGGCTTCATAGCTCCAGAAACAAAAATGTTGCACAGGTGCAGTAGAAAAGGGGTAGAGGTACTAACTCATAACTCTTGTTAGGAGGAATCGATTCCGTCGTAAACCACAGGAATCTATTCAGCAGTGGTTAATTAGTACTAATCGATACATATCCGTATATTCCGTCACAACGATATAATCGCACTAGAAGTGTTAGAAAAAGGGGTGGGTACTTAACTCGTAGAGGACCATCTAGCATATTCTAACTTATAAACCAACTCGAATCCTCATCCTGTAAACCTAGGGATAGACACCAATATATTTGGTGTATTCTATGACGTAGGATATGTCATGCTAGAAAATGCTAGAAAAGGGGGGCGGGGTACTAACTCATAGAAGGAAGCATCCTAGCACATTCTAATATATACCAATCGAATCCTCATACCTTATAGCATAGGGATAGATTCCAATATTAGGTTTATTCTATGACCTAGGATATACCATACTAGAAGTGCTAGAAAAGGGAACGCGGGGTACTAACTCATAGAGGGAAGCATTCTAGCACCTTCTAATACACACCAATCGACTCCCCATACCTTATAACATAGGGGTAGACACTAATATTGGGTGTATTCTATGATGTAGGTCATGGCGTGCTAGAAGCTAGAACCAGCTGTGCCAGCTGGTTCTAGCTTCTAGCATCCTTTTCAAATCTGTATGATACTACTACATATATAATACCTCTCGAACCTGCGGAACCGCTCAAGACGGTGGCCGGCTTTCCTGGAAGCAGTGTGCCCTCCAATTGAGGTGCAGGGCTGAAGTATATATAATATAATATTATATATATATATATATATATATATATATATATATATATATATATATATATATATATATATATATATATATATATATATATAATTTAAGTATGCTGCAGATGTCAATTTTTTCGCATCCGCGGATGCGGATTTTAGTTCACCGGATGCGTTCTGGTTCAATAATCTTTAAATGTCAACAATAGAATATCTAATATATATATATAATATAATATAATATATAGATATATATATAATTATATATATATATATAATATATATATATATATAAATATTATATATATATATATATATAATATATATAGTATATATATTTATATAATATAGTTGTAGCCACAATCTATTAATATAATTGTTACCAGTGGGACGGACCCAACTCAAATGCACCCCATCAATCCTCTTTCCCTAACCTCCGACCTTAATGAAAGAATTTTACAGGATTATATACTTTTTGTCCACTAGTATTGAAATTCAAATCTAGGAAGTTGTGCTTAAGAGACATCAATTTTTCTGCCTTGTCTGCTGCTCTGCTGAAGCTGTTTCTCTTTTCATCATATATTAGCCAGCATTGCTAAAATACTCTCTCACTGAAACACTAGTTGGAGGACAGGCCAAGTATTTCCTGCAAGTTTACTTAAGCTGGGTAAAACATTTTGCATTTTGCTAATTAAACGCTGTCACCCAACTCGAAGATCGTCATTTGATGTATCTAGTCGTTTTTCTGTGATAGTTTTCAATCATTTCGCTGCATCTTTGATAATGCAGTGTTTCTTATCACTACTGGACTGTAGAAAGTC
>JABUQX010047275.1:20000-30000 GCA_015478945.1 Trachelipus rathkii
CAACGATCCCATCATTCTCCCTGTAGAGACCTTCTCTTTTCAGGATGACTTTAACACCAAAAAGACATCCCCTCTCGATAAGACTTTCAAAAGATGGTCTGTCCCGCGAAATAACAAATTTACTTTTGTAAATCTATGTAGTAGTCTGTAGATTTTACTACCCTGGTTCTACCCATACTCTAGATGTTTCTAGTCAGTAATGACTATGAGTATCAGGGGAAACTCCAGATTTTCGAATCTAAATTTTTCATTTTCTATTTTTTTAACCCTTAAGTCTTAACCGCCGAGCTCGTCAAATTTGTTGTCATTGAGATGTCGTTTAACATTAGCAAGTTAACAGTATAAAGTTTCCCAAGCCATAAAGGTCACGAATGGTGAGTTGAGAAGTATGTTTATTAAATCAAATAAAGCCAAAGAAATATTTTAAAATAAAAATAATGTACTTAAAAATATACTTAAGTTAATTGACAAGTACTAGTACTTAAGTACATTTGAAAAGTGTACTTTATAAACATGCACTTTGTACTTAAGTACTTAATGCCCTATGTATATAATATATATAATATATATAATATAGATATATAAATATATATATATAGTAATATATATATATATATTAAAATTATATAAATATATATTATATATATATAATATTGAAAAAAATGAACTCCTTCTTGATAATTCACTTCTGGCGATTCAACCTGGTCATAAGATTGAGAGAACGGTTGTGCTTGACCACTACGCTACGATGAGCTAAAAGAAGAACCAAATCTCCCTGTGGTGAATATAAGCACCCACCCTACAGGACATGCCACGCTCTTGTCCACACTCGGGCGCAGGATCAAGCAGAGCACCACACAAGGTGAAAAAAACACTTCAGGCAATCGTGGGGAACTATATGTTATGATAAGGTAAAACTACTCCACTCGCGCAGGTTAATAAGTGTGACGGAAGAGACAGGCACCTGTAGGTGGTGCTATCGATTCACCACAGGATATTTGACGCTCTTCTTCTTTTATCCACATGGCGTAGGGTCAAGCATCATACGGTTCATCTTCTATGCCCAGTCAAGCCCACAGGTGAATTCCTCAGAAGGGGTATTTTATTCAATACTTATAACACTCAGTGGAGTTAGAATGGGTGGAGCATGTTTACCTTATCAATATAATATATATTATAATATATATATATGATATATATATAATATATATATATAAATATATAATATTATATATATATATATATATATATATATATATATATATTAATATATAATATAAAAAATTATATATTATATTATATAATAATATATAATATATAAATATATATATATATATATATATATATATATATATATATAATATATAATAATAATATATATATATATATATATATAACGAAGACCTGAACAATTAGAAAAAGCAAGATAGATGGGAATACAAAGAAACGGTAAAGAAGGAAGGATGCAGAGAGAAGACCCTAAGTAAAGATGGGTATGAGAACAGGAAAAGACACACGAGGTTGTGACTGAAGTAGTAAATGAGGCAATTAATATAAGAAAACAGTATTGATAAGTGTTTGAAAAAATAGAAGGCTCAGTAATGTGGAGGCAAGAAATGAAGCTGAGAGTTGGAAAAGAAAGTAAAGAAGAGGCAGCAAATAAGAGGCGGAAGAAGTGATGAAGATCTGAGGGCTGAAAGGAAGAAGATTTTTAGCCTGGCAAAAATATAGAGGATCAAAGAGGGAAAGTGTGCAATATCAAAGGATAATCAAGAAATTTTGTGAATCAACATTTACGATAGCGATATAGTACGAAGTAACTTCAAAAACTTTTAAAATGTGAGATGAACATGTGAGCAGGAAGAATAAAGGAGGGAGCTGACAGGGAGGAGAATACTATGGTGGAATTTGGAGGGGCTCTGAGAATTTGTGGAGTAGGAGTCGGGATTCAGTAATTGTTGAAAAAGAGAGACGTAGTAGCGAGTACTAAGACCACCATCAAATATGCTGTCAAAAACCCGATCGGGTGGATACAAGAAGAAGCAAGTACAGTGCGAATATATTCACAGAGACAATAACAACGAATACAAACATATAACAACCACAGCAAAAACCCACCAACCGAAAATAACCAACAACACAATACAATTTACAATACAATAGCCCAAAACCCCTACAGCTCGAGTAAAAATCTTTACAAATAAACAAACACCCACTCTAATCGACCTGCCAACATCCAAGCATACACACACTAAACTAACATCACAACTCAAGATTAACAGGACAACTTCGACAAATATCACACACAAACGCACAAAAAACAACAAAACATACTTCGAAGTTAATTCAATACTCATGACTAATAAACATCACTCAGTAAACCTATTCACTAATCATAACAAATCTCTCAGCAATTTTAACCTACCCGCCCATCCACCCAACCAACGCCTCCAAATTTCAAATACAATTCTCACATTAACATCCAAAAATAGAACACACACATCCACTTTGCCAACGAATCACGGTCAACATAGACATATCTCTCACACTGCACACAAAAACAATTTAATTCTACTTAACTGCTGACAGATCTCACACAAAATTCCACGACAACACCCCACCACCGCTAATTAACTGAACAAACGCACTCAATACACAACACAAAACCAACGGAACACAAAATCCATATAGCAACCTTACCGAAAACGTGCTCCAATTAGACACAATAATGTTGACATAAACAGTAAAGAGACTATAACGCCACCCTTAAAATCTAAGCAGACACCACATTCAGCAGTGCATGAACACTAAACACCCTAATACCACCGAGCCATATACATCCACATCTTACTCTTTCCAATAACGAATCATACGAAAGCAAGAACACACATGAAAAGCCTTCGTAATACTTGAAAGGCTTAGTACAACAAAAAGCGCTCACCACCGATCACCACACAAAGCACAAAGGCAAGGTCCCTACGTCACATCCAGCCCACTATATAAATACAAATATACTCAAATAATAATCTCACACAAAATGTCTTCGGTCAACATGCAAAGACTAGGAAAAACAACAATCGCACAATAACTTCGAAAGAATCACAGATCTCACACACCACGGTACACGACACCAGTCAATCAAACTCAAATAACACAAAAACCGTGCATATGATCGTAAGTCAAAAAAAATACAAAAACCACTCCACCATAATAGCCTGCAAATGACTTATATCAGCACATCTGAATCATATAACCCAATCATCGAAAATATAAATAGCGAACAAGACATATGAAGGAACATGCGAAAATGAGTCATTCAATAATAGAACTTCAAAAACTAATATGAACGCTAATCGGAAAACTACACCCTCATTACACACAAGCATCATAACTATAAAATAAGCAAAATCAACCACCAATATCAAGTTCACACCTATAATAACCTATAACCATATAAATCACTTACAGCAAAATCTACCTGCGAAAAGAGCTACTTCACCAAGAACAACACTAAAAATATATAAATAGACCAAGTAAAATACACACCACTTAACAGACCTATACCCCAAATAAATACATACACATACATATACAAAACCAACGACACCAAAACCAATACAACATAATACTAAAAATCAAATCCTATCACCTATAAAGCTACATCCAACCACAAACTACCACACGCATCATACCTACTTATATATATATATAAACGAACAACAAGTCATACTAAAGATATATTCTTAATAATATAATCTAAATATTACTAAATAATAATATAATATAATACTATATAATATATATAATGACATCACCGACAACCCGTTATACCCAATAAAATACCGATATAACCTCAAACTAACAAGCCTATTACCATATAATATATATGAAAACTATACAAACCATTCTTACAAAAAATAATTATCATAACACAATACCTAAAATATTAACAACATATTATATATAGATATAAACATATCAGTAATATAGATATGATCATAGTTTATCATATTATATAATAATATAATAATATATATAATATATACTATATAATATAGAATCAGATACTAGTAATATAATAATTATAATATATAATATATAATATTTATATATATATAATATAATATATAGTAATATATATATGTTCTAAATGTTTGGGGGCTCGGTATCCTACTATTACAGAGTGAGCTTACTAAGCTCCTGACAGTAACCGCACGACACCTTCCTTAGAACCTCGCGGTGGTGTTTAATGTAAATAGCGCAAAACTGTTAAAACTTTGTCATTAAACTCTTTACGAACAGATAACACATCTAGGTAGCGTGTTAAAAATGTAAATCCTATGCAAAAAAACAAGCAGTATCTATAGGATTAAAATGACCCACCCAATTAATGTGACAGAACAGTATTATCTTTTTGTAATTCAAGAGACCCTATTAAAATGGTGTTACAAATGATACAGTCGTATGGTGTATGCCAAATTTCAAATACGACGCCCAATTGTATCAATTTCCACGAAAACGCAATGTGCCAAAAAAAAAAGAGTCTGTTTCGATACGAGGAGTATATGACTCCAGGATTTCACGACGTAATAGAAGTTAAGAAATAATTCTGTTAACTAAATGGTAAGCGAACTATAAAAGTTCAAAACCGAAAAAAATCTACTTTTATAATGCAATCAATTCTTCGAGAAAAAAATGACGTTCTAACAACTTTATACAACTCAAAACTCACCTATACAACACACATTTATTCTTCAATACAACACCAAACTATACATACTATATCTTAATACCTTTCAAACTCTCGCGAACAGTCAAACATAGTTACCAAGCTCATAGTTATGCTTACATCACGCCACACACCACTGGATAGAAAAATTTAAATACATGACAACAATTACCACATGATCTGTCACTTTTAAATGAAGAAACTCCGCCGAAACATAATTAAAGCAGAAATAAAAATTTTTGTCAAAAATAATAGATAAATAAAATAATAATACATGAACACATAAATAGAATAGAAATATAAATAATAATAATAAAACCAAAAAAATTGCGATAACTAATAATCACAGTAATCAATAAATAATTAATAATAAATAATCAACTTTAAACAAAAGAGTAGCGTTTATTTAAAAATAAAACGATTCCTTATAATTCTGATATTGACTCAATATAAAAAAATAACAGTCCTTGATTAATGAATATCACAATAGAGAAAAAATTAAACTTATCTATCTTTCGTATTCTACTATCAATATTAATGGAACAAGAGGGTCAACGTTAGACGGAAGCCAGCCAAAATAATAATATGAGCTCAAAGGAATTTTACTCCCATCTAGCCCCCGATTCGAACACGGATCCGCGTCGCTTTATGTTAACAGTAACCGGGGCCATCACACTTAGGCCATCGCCACCGGTTCCCAAAAAAAAACTTTCCAGCCAGCTATAAAGCTCCCGTCTTCTCCTGTCCCATAATTGCTAGTACTCAAAGGCACAGTCCCCCATAATGAATTATGAGTCCAAAAGGGAATGATCTTGAAGGATGAAAATTATATACTACAAATAATTATATGAAAAAATTCAATCATAGGGAAAGACTAAATTTGCCCATATCAACACGGGGAAAAACTTACTACTCAGATGTAAACAAGCAATCACCAAATATCTAAACACACAACTACCAACCAATCCCACTAAATCTCACATACACTAAGAATTAAGAACTAGATCCTCAACAGTAGACAACGCTCTGATACACCAATCTCTATTAAAAAATGTCAAAACACCAGTTAAAAAATAAATCAAACTACACCTTGCAAACACCAAAAGTTACCTAACCAACCCAACACATAAAGAAACAAGCTACAAACCACAGATACCAATACAAACACCTAATATATATAAGACTCACTAAACCAATCATACATCAGTATATACCTAACATACTAAAAACCAAGTACAACATAGATACACTATACAAATAAACAAACATGACCACACTAACACACACCCATATATATATAAATAAAGTATATATATACACCCCACCACCTATAAAATTAAACGTACATAAACCTAGAACCCACGCCATACTAACATAACCCCTAATACGCAACTAAACTAACCTAAATCACACAATAAACTATTCTTACCAATACACCATCATACCAACTCATATACATATATAACTTCTACTCCACCTATACGTCAGACGCTACCACCAGCCATCACCACCACACACCCTACCACATATCCAAGACCACTCACCACATCCAGCCACACATCCACCAACCGCCTAAAAATTCAAAACACACCCAGGAATCATCCGTCGACTACTATATTATATTAATATACTATATAACATATATATATATTCATAGATATAAATATATATAATATATATATATATATATAATATATATATAATTATATATATATATATATATATATATAGTATATATATATTATTATTAGTGAAAGATATATAAAATTACTTTCAATTATGAATTTTATTGAAAGTTAGTGAAGCGGAAATCAACGATCAAGCGACTTTTGTGTCGCAGTAGAAAACGTTTTCACGAAGAAATTTTCATCGAATTTTTATAATAATTTTATAATTTGTTCCTCAGTTGTTTGTTACCTAATAATTACTTTTATTATTTGTGAAACTTTCAATTTACTTTCAAACTTTCAATTTGTCTTTTACTTTCAAATAGTTTCCAACTTTTAAATATTGTTTAAATATATTGTTGAATGAAATTTCAATCATAAACCATTTATAATATTACTTTCAAAATTTTTTTAAATATTTTTTTCCTACTTTCAAACTTTCAATTTACTTTTGTTTTCTACTTGCATTTTGTACGACCTGATTGAACCAAACTCAGATTTTTACTGAGAATATTTATACGATAATCGATTAAGTTGTGTTTAAATTTCAATGGGTTCGATTATTGCAACTAAATATCGAACTGTAAATTCAATAAATTTTCAAAAATTTGATTCCAAACTCTTCAGTTTTATTTTTTGTGTGCTGATTCTACTTGAGTTTTTGGAAGTAAAACAAAAAAGTAGTAGTGTGTGTTGTTTATTTAATGTGCATGACAATATTTTTATTAAATCGTTACACCGAAAGATAGAGAGTTTAGAATGATAAAAGTAAAGTCAAAATCTAAGAAGTTTCGTTACATCATTTATAATACAAAAACTGGACAAAATTATCAGAATTAATTAGGAAAAAGATCGAACTCAATTATAGGAAAACGCGAGATGTTAAAAGATGCACAACAGAGGAGAATCCATCAACAAATCGTAGGCCTTCCCAGAATTTAAATTGAGTTCTTAGCGGAACCTATAAAAGAGGTGCAGGAACCTTATTTGAATTTTTGTGGGTCCACAAGAAGACTTGATCACTTTGAACTGAATGATCAAAAATCAGAGACTAAAAATTCAAATAAGATCACTGAACCTATCAGAATTAATCTATTACAAAAAACACTTTAGCCTTTTCTAGTTTGCTGTAAGGGAAGAAGGAAGTGATATCACTTGTAAAAAAATGGGACCCAACAAACATGTCCAAAGGCTTTCACTTTTATTAAAAAATATCCTAGGTAGAATAAAGAAAATTAACTTTGAGCGAAGGGAAAATTTTCAGTTACAATATACCATCAACAAAAAAAAAAAAGACTGGTATATTCCTAATTATTATGGTGGGCTTGAACGTGTCCTACATAGAATAGGTGAAATCCACCTGAATGGCAGATCTCGTGCAAATGATTTACTTTATACTGCTGTATATAATTGACTCTCGTTGGGACCATCGGAACTCCAGACAATGGGGAAAGATGTCCATACCAAAGCAGTAGCTATAAAGAAGTGAAGTCTCGATCGCCACTGCAACCTTTTATACGAAACGAAGAGGCTGCAAAAGTGGTTTTCAACAAGTAACTTTAGGAAGAATCATATATATAATTGATTGGTTTTAAAATTACGAAAGTAATGCTAATAGATAGTAAATATAAAACTATGTAAAACATAAATATTACATTAATCAAAATTATATAGTTTGTTCACAAAATTAATTGATAATTAATTATCAATAGTGGTATCTGATGTCAATCTACGCGTTGCAAACTTGATATTATTATTAATCGTAGAGAATTAATTAATAAAATTTGACAGTAATTAGGAATAGACATCAATTTAAATTATATATAGAAACGATCGGAAGCCTTTTCTGATCATTTTAATACCAATCTCAAGCTTGTGGAGCAAAAGAAGATGTTAAACATCGAAATTTACGAAATTGAAAACAAGAAGTCAAACCATGACCTAAAGTTGACCTTTCCAATGGAAGAGGTCAATGAAACTTTTACAAATTGAAAATCAATATCTTAAGGTCAAGTTTACACTTCCCCCCCCCCCTACCCCTAAAAGTTCATCTTCAAGACCTGATAGGTTTGAAGGCAGAGTCAAACTTTTCAAAAAATGCAATTTAGTTCAAAATGGAAGCCTACCTTAGGAACATAATTGTATATGTTTAAACAATAGAAAATACGTGTCAGATTCTTCAAACTTTGATATGTCTAGACTTTGAGAATAAAAAGATATACCACTTTTCCAATGAATCTAATTTTTAATCTCAATAATTGAGCCAAAGAAGATTATATAGGTATATATATATAGTATATATACAATATATTATATTATATATAACTATATTAATATATGAATAGTATATATATATATATATATTATATATAAATATATTAAATATATATATATATATATATATATATATATATTATATAGTATGTTATATATATATATACTATCATTGGTCAGTGTTCTAAAGCTTGACATCAAGCTGACATCATGTAACTCAAGAACGGCAGCACCTACAGTAAAAAAATGGGTATATATTAGGAAATCAGCGAAAAATTTAAGAGGGTTTTTAATTTTTTTTTTTTTTTTTTTGCATTTTATTCGTCGGAAATATTATATAAAAAAAAAATTTTGTCCCGAATTTTAGGGGCTCGAGGCCCCCCCGTCGTCCACCTAGTGGCCGAGAGACCCCGACTCCTTTCATCTTTCATTTACCCTATGGTATTCGCTTAGTTAAAAAAAGAATCAATCTTTACTTCCCTTTACACTCTGGTATTACTTTAACTAAAAGGAATACCATAGCGGTAAACCGCAAGATTGGCAGGAGTGTGGGGTTCTCTTCCGGCCTCCCGGTGGACGACGGGAGAGACTTCGTCCCCCCTCTGTCCCCCCGTCGGCTCAAGCCCCCTAAATGAGAAATATTTTTTTTAAAAAAATATTTCCGAACGAAAATGCAAAAAAAAAAAAAAAAATTAAAAACCCCTCCTGAAAATTTCCGCTTGTCCAACATATTATAACTGTTGTTTACTGTAGGTGCTGCCGTTTTCGAGTTACATGATGTCAGCTTAGACACCTCTGACCAATTATTATAATATATATATATATAATATATAATATAATATATATATATAAATATATATTATATAATATATATATAATATATCTAAATATATATATATATATATATATATATATATATAATATATATATAAATTATATATCATATAATATACTATATATATATATATATACTATATATATATATATATTTAATATATATTTACTATATATATATATATATATATCTATATATATATATAATATAATATATATATATCAGTATGTTATTTATAAATAATATATATAATATATATATAATAGTAATAAATATTATTATATATTATATATATTATAATATATATATATATAATATATATAGGTACAGTCTAAATAAAGAGGCACGTAATTTATGATCGCGAAAAAGATAAAAATTTAATAATTTTACAGGGTCGAAATCATAACTGTTGGTGAAATGTAGATTATAATGGGTAAAAAAAAATCAATTTACATGTAATAATATGTTTAGCTAGAAATAGTGAAGTTCAAAAAG
>JABUQX010047275.1:37500-53846 GCA_015478945.1 Trachelipus rathkii
CACTTCGCTCAACTAGGAGGGGAGAGGTAAGTTGAAGAACCGCTAACACTCCGTCAAAGAGGAGGGATGAGGTGACTTGAGTAAATAACTTTCAACGAAAGAGAAGAGTTTGAAGCACAGGGTATGCCGCTCACCGAAGTTTAAGGGCTTTCCTAAAAGAAGATTGCCGCCCATGGGAGTTAAGAGAACATCCTGTGTGCTTCTTTTGTGAGACGGTGGTCACTCGTCCCAAGCTTGCCGCTGGGAATGGCGCATACTGCCCGGAATGCAGTGGCAATACCACACGGAAGGGGTGCACAGCCTAAAGTTGTAGGAGGAGGCACCGCCCCTGGAGGCCTCTACCCACGAAACCCGCGCTGATCTGTTCACCTCCATAATCAACAGCTCAAGTTTCGATGCATGCGAAAAAGTGGATAAGAGCGGAAAGAGCCCGAGTCTTACAACCCAGCGCCGAGCGAGGGCCCAGGACCCTTGCTCCAAAGAAGAAGAAAAGGGTACCAAGCCCGCCGGAGTGGGAAGGTAACTAGACCTAAGCGCGGAAGCAGTGTACATATTGGCTTGAGAGCCAGCCGAGAGTATTTCGAGGTGAATGAATGAAGTGGTAGTGATATATGGATGTTGAAAAGAACTTTCTCATCCTCAGGGTAGGATAGAGAATGAAAAATTTTTAGAATCGGGCAAAGAGAAGAAACGTGTGAGAAAAAAGTTTAAAGATAGAGAGAAAAGATGGGAAGCTAGGCGAAATAAACAAAGAAAAGAAGTCGTACAGCAACCTTTTAGGCTGGGACGACACTTTTACACGAATGTTTACCTTGCTCCATCTTTGAGTAGTAGGGAGGCGAAGACCAAAGTTTTGGTTGACACCGGATCTAGCGTTAGTATTGTCACCGCCCGGCGGCTCAAACAATTGGAAAAGGAGGGAAACTTTAAAGTAGTCCTCCGTAAGACCGATTTAGTAGTACAGGGGGTGAACAGTAAGCCAACGGTCTTAAAAGGAGAAATACAACTATACCTTCGCCTACATAAAAAGCATTACCTCACTACATTCCAAGTGAGTGATAACGCTGGAGAGAATAGTTGGGATATTCTTTTGGGTAGCAATGTTTTGTCTAACATTCCCATAACTTTGAACTTCTTTTCTGCACAGATGTCTATCGCAAGGAGGATGGTAGATATTTAGACTCATTCCGATCTGTTGCCGATACCACTTCGGGAATTGTATTTGGTTAAGAAGTTTCTGGAGGAATCCTTATAAGTAATAAGGGACCGTAATGATAAAGGAGGAGCAGTTGCTCCCCCGGCCCGAGGTTCGTAGAGGGGGGGGACAAAGGATTCGAACCAAATTTTCACTAAACCAACCGCACGTGCTGCGGATAAGCATCTTTTTCCTAAAGGGACCGCCTTGCCAGCTAAAAGCACACACAACGCGGATCAGCATCTTTTTCGTAGGGAGGCCGCCTTGCCAGTTAATAACGTACGCAACGCGGATAAGCATCTTTCTCATAGGGAGGCCGCCAGGCCAGTTAGAAACGTAAACGCCGCGGATGAACCTCGCTCCTATAGGAAGGTCGATTTGTCTGTGTCCCAGAGAGGGAAGACAACCTCTTCAGTTCGGACTTCGAAGAAGCTGCCAGTGCCTATACAAGGGAAAAGAGATAGGGAAATTGCCTTGGAAGGAGAAGCTCAAGTGGAGCCAGACAAGATGAAAAGAGACAAGGTGGGCCTCGCGAACTCACCCCTCACTCATCGCAGCGCTGATTCCCGAGGGGCCAGACCCAGATTCAAGCACACTCCCTCAGCTATGGAAGAAAATTTGGGCCAATCCGAAGATTTGGAAATTCGGGAGAGCAATGACCATGGAGGAAATGGTTATTTGATGATCGATGAAGAAATTAAGATAAATTTAAAGGTAATTGAGAAGACTGTTTTGCCTAGCCAATCATGCGGATACCTAAAACTCCGACCCGAAACTCAAGATGATTTTGAGCTGGAGCGGAAGTGTTTAATGACACCAGCTTTCACCATGGGACCATTGTTTATGTTTGCCAATAACAATTGTAGCCAGGAGGAGTGATTAACACGGTTATCCCTCAGTTTCTATCAATTTGAAGTGACCAAAATTTGGATTAAGCTTTTGCACAAGGTGCGGACCCATAGAGATAGGTATCCGAGTAATTAGCAAAAACGGTCTATGAGAGGCATTCAGACGTTAGTAGGACACCAGAGAACAGATCTTTCTTCTAATGTAGCCACCTGTCTCAATAAGGTCTGCACGAAGACAGATGCTCAGGAGGGTGCTACAAAGAGATCACTAGAAGAGAAGATGGTCAAAAAGAAGGAATGCAGAGAATTTCGTCTTCTCGGAAACCGCCAGGTATCTGGAGGAATTGCTAGAGCTCTCTTCATGGACTAACATGACGTATTGGCACTGAGATGATGATGCCGTCCCCAGTTGTCCGCTTCGAAATTTAAGATTGAAGCTGTTACCCGCTCCGCCTAAGTTTAATCTTTTCGAAACAGTAACAGATTACCGCACCGGGTACTCTGCCCAAGACATCGATGATTTCCACCCGTACTCCGCACTGAACAGAATGAGGTGGGTACATTCAAAGCAGGGTAGCAGCCCCCACTCGTCACCTCGGTGTAGGTTTGCGTGTTTGTGTGGTGCCAAAAGGAAACAGTCTGAAACCCAGTCGGTGTGCCTGGAATTTACAGGTCTCAACTCCCACAGCGTTCAAGACGTGTTTCCTCTGCTTCTATCGACGAGATTTTCACATCCCTAGGGGGTAACACGGTATTTACATCCGTAGATTTACTGGATGCATATAATGCCTTGGAAATAGAGGAAGGGACGCAAAAGTTGATGGCATTTAGGACGAGGAAGGGCCTCTGGTGTCCCACTCGCTTGATGTTCGGACATAAGAATGCTCCTAGCATTTATGCCCGTACAATGACAATGGCCTTGAACCACCTCTTAGGACCAGTCGCACAAGTCTATCTAGACGACGTTTTGATCCTGGGCAGGAACGTGGAGGAACACTTTGAAAATTTGAGGAAAGTACTTAATTAACGCTGCTTTTCAGAGAAATAAGCTGAGAATAAACATTATGCAAAGTGTAGCTGTTTCCTACAACTCAGGCCGTTTTGTACTGGATTCAGAAATGGAAGAGAGGAATTTAGCCCTGGATCCGGCAAGGTAGAAACATGAAGAGTTTCGTCCCTCCTACAAATGTGAAGGAGACAAAGAGTTTACTCGGTTTCTTCTCTTATTTTCGCTTCCTCATAAAGGACTTTGCCGCAGTAGCACAACCTTTGTACGATCTGATAAAGAAAAATGTTCCTTTCCTTTGGACGAAAAAACAACAACAAGCTTTCGACACCTTGAAAGAGAAACTAGTAGTACAGCCACAACTAACTTTCCCTGATTACAGCAAAGAATTCTTCGTGAATACAGACGCCAGTAATTACCGGAATACGCGAGGAGTGTTGTTATCAACTGACAGCGTTGAAGGGAAAGGCGAAGCCCATTGGCTTGCGTGTACCGGACAACTCAGAGCGCAAAAAAATAAATTATTTATGCTTGTTATTGAAAAAGGATGTTTGGTCCGTGGTGTTCTGCTTGCGAAGTTTTAAGAACACCATTTTTCGGCTCATAAATGTAACGCCATCATCACTGGAATTCAACCTCTCTGTTTTATTTCCGAAATAAATCAGCAGATCGGCCGCAGATTAGCCAGATGTGAATCTACTAGTAAACAGTTTCCTCAACTCTAACATAGTGGTACTAAGAAAGGAAGAATAAGGATGTTGCCGCTGCCAGACTATCTGAGGTAGGTCATCCGGCATCTAATAGTGTTTTACCTGGTTCAATAGAAAAAGCAAACAGAAGAAGCAGAGATAAATTACAGAAAGCGCAACAACAGAAAAGTTCCGCTCGAAAGATTCGCGTTGATCGCGCTGGGAAAAATTTGCATCAGAGAACACCAGGCAAAAGTCCTCCGTGTAGGAAATATTGTAAAAATGGGCCGAAGAGAATCCCAATAAGACACCACACATCTTAATAAAAGTGCATGCTTACAGCTACGCCGTGGAAGCACAACCTTATCTTGGTACATGTTTCCATGATTAGTCAATGCATTTACATGGTGATACGGACCGTAGTGCCAGCGCTTCTAGCTGGTGGACACCGTTGTGGTCAGCGAAAGAACTGAAAAGAAGAGTAGCGGAGAAATCAACCCAATTTCCCTGGTTGTTCAAGCAAGTTAGGTTAACTGTGAATACTGTAGTGCAATGTGTGTCGATCGTGCGCCAAACAAAGGTGTCCATACCCTCCTGTCGCAGAGATTAATAGCATGCGCCGGCCTAACAACAGACCTTTTCTCACCGCGTTTCCATGTTGACTAATCGTAGTTGGAAACTTGCATCTTGTACAGGATCAGGCCATATAACAATTTTGAGTATTTCGCGACGTTTTTGACTAACGATAATTCCGAATATTAGTGCCTTTGTAGACGAGAACGAGCGAGAATGCTGCCAGAGCATTCTACAAGTAGAGGGTCATACTGTAGGACAGTACGTGCCCCTGCTCAACTTGCTTTTCTCTGACAATGCTTTTGGATGATCTACGGATGCTCAGGTGTTTAATTTGTTTGACCCTATGTAAGGCGTGGAGGAATAAACGAAGATAGAGATTTTTGCCGCTTTACACAAGCATTCCCAAAAGGCCGTGTAGCAAAGTAATAAAAGTGCTGATTCGATTGAATTCTTTCTTTGCGACGCTAGCGTTGAATGCAAACCACCGAGATTGGTGATAAATTATTACCTGAGCTTTGCCCAAATTGCTATCATTCGTCGTGATAAGTTCGCTGCTACTAGGATTCTTCACCCCACTCTCCTGTTACGATGGTTGTACATAAAGAGGCTCCTTACGAGAATTGCCTGCTTATGTATCATCGCCTTTCTGTGAATAAGTCAAGAAATGAGAGTATTCATCGTTTCGGACGACAGTAGTATACGACTTACGTTAGGAAAGGATCGATTATTAATAAGTTGATTTGGGGCACAGGAGAGAAGTTAGAAGCTGGAAACTCACAAAAACTATTGGAGCAACAACATAAATAGGGCCAAGCAAAGAGAGTTGTGCAGATAGGGAGACGTGATGTCTGCTGCGTTAGAGCATCAAACCGCCCACGATCAGAGATGGTTCGAAAGCTATGACCGGCAAGGTTTGGGATGCGGGCCATATGATTGTCGCGGGATGTTTAAGATGGACGCTACAGGAGTTGACTTGGTGTTGTTCTGGTTTAGATTCAGGCCCGAGACTTCCCTGTCCATGTAGACAACGTAGGTGGTCCAGCAAGAACAATTCACTGAGTCCAACTTGACTGTTATGATCGTAATGAAGTTTTGGCAATTCCCACGCAAGTGGGAAGAAATGTAGGCTCCAAAGACACAAACAAAGGGAAAGAATTGAATGGAAAGACAACATAAGAAGAGACCCAGGATCCCTTCTGAGAACAGAAAAGAAGAACGAAGAGAAGAGGAGGAAGATAGACGACGGAGCAGAAAAGACGAAAGAAGCAGAAAGACGAAAATAGAAAAGTAGATGAAGTGGAAGAAATTTCTCCACAGATCAAATGTCTTCCCCATATTCTTCCAAATTCCCATGACCCACAAATTCAGTCCGGACATCAGCTACTTTCCAATTTCCCCATCCACCACCAATCTCAAGCAGGACATTACAACACACTCTTACGTCTATCCCCACCTCAAAGCCCGGTACCGAGTGGTACGATTCTGGAGCCACTGATCGCATCTCCCGTGCAGACAAGCCGACCCCAGTCGGACACCCGTAAGGAGAAAGTAAAACCCGTGGAAAGAAAGAAGATTTAGCATGAGATTGTAGAGAGGAAGATAGGTACAGCGATGGTAGTCGTCCGGAAGAGCTCGTCCATACGTTTGAATTAAGTGTTACCACTCCAGGATTGACTTCCCAAAAACTCCATCCAACACTGCGGTGCGGAGAAAAGAGTTTAGACCATCATCCCCTATTCAACAAGAGATTTCCCTAGTAAACCCTGTTCAAGAAATTTCTCAGGAGCCACCAGCACACGAAGGTGAGGTGTATGGAGCCTATGGTGGAGCCCCTCCAAGAACAAATTCCCCAGTGAAATCTCCAACTTCCCCAGTAAAAGATGGCCACTACCCCATTCCCCCGGTCGTAGATACATCTCCTAAGGTATTCATCCCAGATAACAGAAAACAGGACCCCTCTTACAGGCCCCATAATCTGTTCACTGGTCCTAGAGATTCTACACCCCGAGTTACCCGAAGTCAAACAAGGATGAAGGAACAAGCTTTACAGCAACAGCCCGAGGCAAGAGACAACACGGAGACTACAGCGAAGACTCCTGTCCAGCCTCCACCTGTCGAATTGGATTTGAACACCACAGTCCGTGAGGAAAAACTTGGTATTTGCCTCCTGGTTACTAGTTCATCCCAATTCTGTATATACTTCTGTATATTCCTAGATTTAAGAGAAAATTCTTTAATTTGTAGAATGGATTCTTCTTATTCTTCTAGTCTAAGAAGGATACTCTTAATTTTAAGAACTTGATGAAAGTACATTTCGCTTCGCGTTTGTACTAAATTTTTTTTTTCTAGTTAAGAAATACTTAGTGGATTAGGAAAAAACCTTAGACTGGATTAGACAACGATCGTTATAATTTTAAGAAAATTAGCTGGATTAGTATACATTCCTTACATTTTAAGAAATTAGTCGGGATTAATACTTATTCATAGGATATCTAATCTTAGAATTTAGATGTAGATTCGATAAATCTTAAGATAGATAAAGACTGTTCTGGTTTTAGAATGATTGATTTATACAAAAGTGGACATGACCTGATAGAAACATCATATAAAAGGTTTCTATTCAAGAAAAAAAAATAATAAAAAAGTAAGTAAGTAATTAGCTAAGTAAGCAACTAATGCTAGTAAGTAAGTATGTAATATCACCTTAACTAGTAAATAAACATTAAGTTTAAGCAGTATACAACGTTGAGTTTAAAAACTCTTACATTTAGATTTTAAACCAACTAACTCGATTATAATTAAAGAAAGCATTTAGTTAATCATAAAACGCGAACGCTTTAACTAACCAATTAATTTTAAAATATTAATTAAACATAGGCGACCTTTAAAAAATTTCAAAACCAAGAAAAGTATAAAGTATAAATGTTTCAGAAATGAATTTCGGAATACCAGCTTTGTTGCTATTCATCATTGTATCAACATGCCAAAGCAACCTCATAAATGAAAAAGAAGAAACGAAGATTCTACCTGGTTTAGTTCTATATCGCACAGGAGAAGTCAACTTCATAGAAGGATACCTCGATCTTGTTATCCTCCTTAACATGTCCCACGACATTAAAGAAAACTATCATCCAACGACTAAACTGGTCACCAACGTCACAGCAATCACTTTCTACTACCATCGTTTCGAAACATGTTTCTAAATGTTTCTAAATGTTTCAACACATCAACGGGCTCACCAATGGGAATTCAAACTTATGACCATTCGAGTAAAAGTGTTAGCCCAGAAATTGAACGAAGTAAGTGAACTGCCTTGGATCTCTGCAAGATCAAAAAAGAAGCGAGCCGCTTTTGAATTTGGAGGAGACGTCCTCAACATTCTTTTTGGCACTGCTACCGATAAACAGGTAAAACTACTTCGAAAAAAGATCAACATCTTAGGTAACTATGCCTCTACCTCAAATTTATTGATTACTGAACTAAAGGAACAGTTGAAAGCGAATACTCGTACTTTAATAAATTTCAGGGATAGCTTACAAAAATTGATAGAGTTTCAGAATAGTCTAGGTGCTACACACAATATATAATAAACCAATTGGGAAGCATCAGGGCGTTAATAAATTTAATTGAACAAACCGTTCAGAACATCCACCAAATCCACCAATTAGTGATAAATTCACTCCAACTCGCTAAAAACAAAATCACCAACTCACAACTTTTTTCTCCCATCTTCCTATTGCCTTTTGTACTAGAAATGAACAAAGAAACTAAACTTCACACCGTCATTCCTCTAGAAACAAAAACTTATCAAACTTTTCTAACTTATTCTTGGACTATCCAATCTGCAACTAGCCCCTATGAACTAATCACCTTAATTCCTTTTATCTCAATAGAGAAATTCGTTTCCTACAAACTAATACCTTTTCCTACCCACCTTCCTTTAAATAAATCACTACTAGTTCGAGTCATGTACAACGACCCAAATAGTTACTTCTTTGTAAATTACGGTAATCGGAAATACACTTACCTTAAAGAATCAGCCCATGATCTTTGTAGACATTTAGGCCAACTAGCAGTTTGCCCCCAGTCCCAAGTGTTTGCATTCCATTGATGATGACAGTCTTTGTTTATTGGATCTTTAATATTGATTTCACTGAATGATCTTTTCACATTGCACTAGTTAGCAGAATCAGTCATAGTTTCAAGTAGAACTTTATACTGGGGGTCGTTTGCTTTTTATTAGTAAACACTCATCGAACAAAGGCCCTGATAAATAGTCTTTTTCGGGAGAAAAAACTTTATTGGGCCCGGCCGCTTCGATTTTGCATCGATCGAGAATAATTTGCCAATTCCTTCATCCCAGGCAATGATCTGTATGAAGAGTGATTCTATAATATTCTTTTTTCGGACAGTGCGATTGAATTGCTTTCACTCAATACGTTACTATGGAAGACTTTCTTCAGTATATAAGACACTAAAGATTGTATCACATCAGAATTACGGGGAGAAACTTTTAACCCATTTCGGTATCTGCCATTAAAATTCTCTATTCTGATCACGTATATATGTCATAACTTCTTGATCTTCGGCTCTCATCGCTTGCTTTACCCGTGAAACAATTTTCTTCTGTTATTGAGTTCCCTTAAAGTTTAAAGGGCGACTCTTTGAGAAAGTAATTATTTCCATAATTCGAATGAAGTTCGGGCTTGTTTTGGATTTCAAGGAATTCTGCTTCGAGGTGTTTAGGAGAGGCATAGGGAAGGTCTTTGGGAGTTAATGCAACCGTTGATTAGAGTTGGGGAGCTGGGTCGAGATCTTATCTGAACCAGGTTATTCGAGGGAGCATCTTCAGGTGCTAGTTGGATACGTACGTTAGATGTTGGGATGGCCTGAAGTGGGATGCTTCACGTGAATGGGTGTTTGGGCAGGCACCATACTTTGCAGAAGAAAATTCTTTCGTCCAATTACGAAGTATCGCCAATGACAAGAATATGATGAAAAAGACGTGCCAAGAAGTTCTACCTCCACGTATGGACATAATTTCATCTGGAAAAATTACGGGTAAAAGGTGCAGTGTTTGATTAATTGATCTAGTCTTTGATGTCCAATGAAGTTCTTTTATAGGTTTGCAACACGAACAAAAACAGAAAGAAATGTTAGGTATTAAGCAATCGTGAGATAAGAAGGTTGAATAAAACCGGTGATCAAAATAAGGATTAAGGAAAAAGGGTATGTCTTTTCAGTGAACATAGCGTTCTTAAGCGTTAAACTTAGAAGAGATGAAAGCACATCCGTGAGGAGATTAGTAAAGACCATAGTCGATACGACATGCTGGACTAAAGTTGGGTGTTCTCAACAACAATCGAAGCCCTCAAGTTCTTCTCCTGGAATACAAGAAATCAGGTGAGTGTTCACAAGCGACATGTATAAGTTCTTATTGACTAATTCTCAAATAGCGCAAATTTGAAAAGTCATTAGTGAAATCAAATAAAGATTAGATCAATACAAGACTGATTCATCCAAGTGGAAGAAAACTTGGGATCTGGGGCACACTGCAGTGGCCTAAATGGTCAACAAAGATCATGGGCTGATTCTTTTAAGGTAATGTAACTCTCGAGACCGTATTTATGACATAAGAAGTATACTAGGGTCGTTAAACTGACTCTGACTATGATCTTATTTAAAGAAGGTGGTAGAAAAGGTATTGTTTGTAGGAAACAGAATTTCTCTCTTGAATAAAAGGACTTAAGGTGAAGTTCATAGGGCAGTTGCAGATTGGATAGGTCCAAGAATAAGTTAGAAAAGTTTGAATAAGTTTTGTTTCTAGAGGACATGACGGTGTAAAAAGTTTATTTTTTGTTCATTCTAAGTACAATAAATGCATAGCAAGTGGGAGAATAAAATATTGTGAGTTGGTGATCTTGTTTTAGCGTAGTGAGTGAATTTTATCACTAATTGGTGATTTGGTGATGTTCTGAAACGGTTTTCACTTAAAGTTCATTACGTTCCCTAATGTCTTCCCATGGTTTTATCTATTGTGCGTAGCCACCTAACTATCTGAAACTCATCAATTTGTAATATCCCTGAATTTATTAAAGTCAGAGTATCGCTTTCAACGTTCTTTAGTCCAGTAACAATAATTAGGAAGGCCTAGTTACCTAATGAGTGATCTTTTTCGAATTATTGTTTACCTGTTTATTCGGTAGCAGGCCAAAATCAGAAGTGTTGAAAGGACGCTCCTCCAGATCAAAAGCGCTCGCTGTCTTTCGTTTGATCTTGCAGAGATCAAGGCATTCACGTTACCTCGTTCAATTTCGTGGCTACACTTTACTGAAGTGTCATAATTTTGAATCCCTAGTTGGTGAGCCCCGTTGGATGTGTTGAAACATTTAAGAATACAATGGTTCGACACGATGGTGAAATGATGCTTGACGTGGTTAACCAGTAGTCCGTCTGATGATAGTTTCTTTAAATGTCTGTGGACATTCTAAGGAGATAACAAGATCGAGGTATCCTTCTATGAAATTGACTTCTCCGTACGAGATAGAGAACTAACCAGGTAAATCTTCTCTTTCTTTTTCATTTATGATGCTTTGCGGTTGATACAATGTGGAGTAGCAACAAAGCTGGTATTCCGAAATTCATTTCTGAAACATTTATACTTTATACTTTTCTGGTTTTTGAATTTTGTTAAGGTCGCCTTATTGTTAATTATATTAAAATTAATTGGTCTAGTTAAAAGCGTTCGCGCTTTATGAAATTAAATAAATGCTTCTTATATAATCGAGTTAGTTGGTAAAATCTAAATTGTAGAGTTTTAAACCAACGTGTATACTGCTTAATACCTTTGTTCTATTTACTAAGTTATGATATTCGTACTTACTTACTAGACTATCTACTAGCTATTAATTACTTACTTTACTCTATTTTTTTTTTCTTGAATAAAAATGTCTTTTGGATTTTCCTATTTCTGATTTTATTGTAGTTAAATTGCTGTCCCCCTTTCTGAGAGTGAAAATATTTTAAAAAGTTTCTTATCTGATGTAAAATGGAGTAAAACTAACACTGAATTAATCATCCTATAGGATTATCGAAATCTATCATCTAAAATTCTAAAGATTAAATAATCCTATGAATAATTATTAATCCCGAACTATTGTCATAAAATAAACGAATCGTTGTCTAATTCCAGTCTAAGGTTTCTATCCAGCTAAGTTATTCTTAACTAGAAAGAAAAAAAATTTAGTCAAACGCGAAGCGAAATGTATTCATCAAGGTCTTAAAATTAAGAGTATCCTTCTTAGACTAGAAGAATAAGAAGAATTCCTTCTACAAACTTATAAGATTTTCTCTAAATCTAGGAATATTACAGTAAGTATATCACAGAATCTGGATGAACTGAGTACCGGAGGCAAATACCAATTGCCCACGGACCTGGGGTGTTCAATCCAATTCGTACAGGTGGAGTTGGACAGGATTCTTCGCTGAGCCTCCGGTGTCACTTGCCTCGGCTGTGCTGTTAAGCTGTCCTTGCATCCTTCGTTGACTCGGGACGCGGGGTTAGAATCTCTAGGACCAGTGAACAGATTTAGGGGGCCTAAAGAGGTCCTGTTTCTGTTATCTGGGATGATATACCTAGGAATGTGATCTACGACCGGGAATTGCGTAGGGCCATCTTTTACTCGGGGAAGTTGGAGATTTCATAACTGGGAATTTGATTCTTGGAAGGGGCTCCACATAGGCTCCATACCCACTTCGTGTGTGCTGTGTGGTTCCTGAGAAATTGTCGCTTGAACAGCGGTTAACTCTAAGGGAAGTCTCTTTGAAAAGGATCAGAATGTAAAACCCTTTCTCCTCCGGCGCAGTGTGGTGAGTTTTTGGGAAGTAATCTTTGGAGTCGGAACACTTATATCAACGTTGGACGAGCTCTCCCGAGACTACATCGTCTGTACATTCTTCTCCTACAATCTTGCTAAATCTCTTTTTCCAGGTTACTTTCTCTTACGGTCAAAAGCGGTTTTGTGCACGGGGAAAAGTTGATGGCTCAGAATTCGTATAACTCGGTACGGCTGAGTGGGATAGAGTAATGAGCTTAATGCCTTGCTGAGGATGTGGTGGAAGTGGGATGGAAGTAGGGTCCCGGGACCTGAATTGTGGCGTCATGGGAATTGGATAAGAATATGGGGAAGTACATTGATCTTGGAGGAGTAATTCTTCCACTTCATTACTCTTCTGATTTCTTCGTCCTTTTCTTGCTTCTTTCGTCTCTTCTGCTCCGTCGGTTCACTTCTCCCTTCTTTCTCTTCTTATCTTTTCTTTCACTCAGAAGGGGACTCGGGTCTCTTCTTTGTGTCTTCCTCACTGCTTTCGCCTTTTTGTTCTTCGGGATGCCTACAATTTCCTTCCACTGCGTGGGATTCCAACTTCTCGTTCAAAGAGTCAAGTGACTCATGCTTTGTTTCTGCTGGGACATTAACGTTGTCTTACATGGACAGGGAAGTCTCGGCGCGGCTGATCCACACACAAACCCTAACTTGTTAGTCTCTTAAACTCGGGAAATATACCCCAAACTTGGGGAATAGTCGAACCTTTGATGGGGCGGGTTTGACTGCATTTAACGAAGAGACAATAGTCTCCCCCTATGTTAACAGCCTTTTGCTGGCCTTTTATGTTGTTGCTGTGGTTCAAATTTGTGGTTTCGCTCTAATCCTCTTGCAAATCTCTTATATAATCGCTCCTTCTAACTGATCGTATCACTCTCGAAATGAATCTCATTTTCCCTCCTCTGACTTATTCACAAAGGGTGAAACAATAATCGCATTCGTAAGGCCTCTTAGTAACCAGATAAAGGAAGTGGTGTGAAGATATAGATCTGATTATACGCGGGAATTGAAATAGCGGATGTTGTCGGGGGCAATAAATCATGCTCATATTTATCCACCGGTGTTTTGCATGTCACGCATCCACAACAATATCATAACAGTAGTGTCGGCATGGGGGGAAGAAGACTTCAATATTCGAATCAACATTTATTTTCTACAAACGGGTTTGATTGGGATCTTTTGTAGGCAAAATCTCTATCTTCTTTATCTTCACACCACGCCTTACCATGGTCTTTAACACTGGTTCGTAAATCCAAGCGCAGTTTGGTCAGAGACAAAGTGTTGAGGGCACTATCTAAACATAATGATCTCTTCCTCTCTGTTGCTCGCAATTCCTTGCGTCGTTTTCGTCTTACTACCTAGATGTCGAATTATATTCGGTCAACGTCGCGAATACTAAATGTATTCTGGCCTCCTGACTGTACAAGATGGTCAATTTTCCAATCACGGTCAACCATGACGCGCGAGAAAGGGTAAACGGCAGCCGGCCATCTATATCTGCGCAGGGTCGGACCCTTTGTCTGGCGCACGAACCACATGACTACATATTCCTTAACTAAACTTTTGAACACCAGGAAATTCGGTATTCTTCTGCTCCGCACTCTCTTTTTTCAGTTCTTTGCTGTACGCACCGTGTGTCCACCACTAGTGAAGCGTGGCATACTGGTCTATCACCTCTGTAATCATACTTCTGGTAACATGTATCAAGAAGGTTTGCTTCCACGCGAGTGCTAATAGATAGCCTTATTAAGATTGTGTGGGCTGTGTCTTGGGAGTTCTCTCTCGGCCATTTTACACCAATTTTCTACACGGACGATTCTGTTGTTCTTGAGATGTCCGACTCAACGCGAATCTGATTCGAGGGATACTTTCGTGTTCTGGTTCTCTATTTTTCTCTTGTCCTCTCTTTCTCTGTCGCTTTTCTTTGACCGAAGGACACATTAGATGCTGGATTCTACTCCAGATGTCGGCATCAATTTTTGTTCCTTCTACCAAACATGTAGGTAAAACTGGTACTATGATTCATATGCAATTCGCCCGTCTGCTGTTATGATCGGAAATAAACAGAGAGTTATTGTCAGTGATTGAGTTATTATAGCCGAAATGGTGTTCTCATACTTCTGCAAGCAGAAAACACCATCGGCAAACATCTTTCAATCGTACATAAATTACTCACTGCCCTGAGTGTCCGGACAAACGAAAGATAAGGGCGTTTTTCCCTTCATTTCAGTTGATACATAAGCCTTCCTCCATCCGTACATACTGGGCGTCTGTAATCCGAATCTTTGCTGGAATCAGGAGTGTGTTGGCTGAACTACAGTTTCCTTTCAATTCGAAAGCTGTTTGCTTTTTTTCGTCCAAGGAAGGACATGTTCTTACAATCGTACAAGTGCTCTGCGGCAGCGGCAAAGTCCTTTATGAGAATGGCGAAAATAAGAGAAGAAACGAGCCCAAGCCTGTCACTTCACTTTAAGGGAAGACACTCTTCTATGTGTTCCTTATCTCTAACTTGCAGGCTCAGGCTAATTCCATCTCTTCCTAGTTGAATCCAGACATTAACGGGCCTATGTAGTAACCTTTGATACACTTGATCATTTATTTTATTCTAGACTTTATTTCTCCTCATTTCTCTCTGAATGCAGCGAGTACTTCCTCAAATTTTCGAAAGTGTTCTCCGTTCCTGCCAGGATTAAAAAACGTCGTGCTAGATAGACTTCGTGCATGGTCTAAGAGGTTGGTTCAGGACATTGTCATTTGCGTCACGTGGCAGAAATGCTGGAGCATGTCTTATGTGAACATCAGAGCGAGTGGGACACAGAGGCCCTTCCTGTCCTAATGCCAACTCAACTTTTTGCGTCCTTCCTCATTTCAAGGGGCATTTATTTCCATCCCAGTATCTCAGGTAAAATCGGTACCCAGGACGTTGAAAACTCGATAGGGCAGAGAAGTCTTGACGCCGTGGGATTGAGTACCTGTAACGCACCCTTGGGTTTCGAAGTCTTTTTGTGCCACAGATAACGGGTGACGAGTGGTCTGTACTGTCTTGATGTACCCCTTCTTCAGTGCCAGAGTCGGTGATAATCCGATGTCTGCAAGACCAGTGGTCGGTAATGCTGTACGTGTTTTCGAAGATACTTAGGGCATCGGTACACTCTAACTTTCGAACCGGGGGAAGAGGACAGCATCATCACAGTGCATCCGTTTCAATATGGTAATGAAAAGCTACAATTCCAGATACCTGGTTTTCGAGAGAAAATTCCCCTGCATCCTGTTCTTTTGACATTTCTCTTTCATGATCTCATTTTAAGAATACCCCTTACGCTCTGTCCTGTCGTGAACTTTGACAGTGGGCACTAGTAAGATACTGCTTCTCTGTCTCTACGTCCTGTGCCTCTTGATCGTTCTAAGTCACGGATACCCTTCTCCTAGTCGTCGCACTTTTGTGCAAGCCAATCAACTGTCATCAAATTGGAAATTATAATACGAGTGATAACCCGGCTATCCTCACTCTGGGCTAAATTTATGCGCACACAACAATGCCACTGTGAAAGCTGCTGTGAATACCTTCGCTCTTCAGCTCAAAAATACATCTTGATTTCGGGTCGGACGTTTAGGGTACCTGTGTTGTAAGGCTAAGGCAACAGTCTTCCTCGACAATACCTCTAAATATTCTCTTAATCTTCCTCAATCGATGCAGTTCAATAACACTCCTCCATTGGCATGCCCTTGGCTCGTGGTGTCTTCCTGCTCTGCGTCCAATCTCAAATGTCTGGGATGGCCCAAATTTTCTTCCATAGCTTGCGTGAGTGTGCTTTGGAATCATGGGTTTGGCCCCGGGCGGAATGTCAGCGAGCTGCGAGATGAGGGTGAGTTCGGCGAAGCCCAGCCTGTTATTTTTCTCTTTGTGTTAATACGCATCTTTCTGGCTCCACTTAGGCTTCTCTCTGTCCAAGATCCCTATTCTCTTCTTCTTTCCCCTGTATAATGCACGGGCAGCTTCTTCTTCGAAGTCTCGAACTGAGATGTGCTCGTTCCCCTGCTCTGGGGACAAACAAAGGCAACAGTAGAGACAAACGGTGGAAAGAAAAAAGTCGGACCTTCCTAATATGATCGAGCGAGGACGAGGTCATGACCGTTATACCGCCGTCC
>JABUQX010047276.1:0-7500 GCA_015478945.1 Trachelipus rathkii
ACTTCGTCCCCTCCTCTGTCCCCCATCGGCTCGAGCCTTACTGAAAATATATGTTTTTCATGGGACTCAAGCAAATGGGGTCAGGGGGGTACGAAAGTCCTCCCCGTCGTCCACTAAAGGGCCGAGAGACCTGATAGTTGAGTTCAGTGTGGTCGTAGGCTCTAAGGTTAGTTCGTTAGTTTTATAAATTCTCAAATGACTTGACAAAATATAATATATATATATATTATTATATATTACATATATATTCATATATTATATATTATATATATTATATATGTATAATATATATGTATATCATTATATATATATATATATATATATATATATATATTCAAACATAACCTGGCACTGCGATAAAGCTGCGAGTCTGGATTCCCGCATAACTTTTCTAACTTGGTTTGCTACTTGAAAGTGAAACTGGAGCTTTCTCGCATATATTATTATATATATATATTATATATATATATATATATATATATATAATAGTTTATATAATTATATATATATTATATATATTAATATATTATATATATATTATATATACTATTTATAGTAATATATATATATATATATATAGGTATATATATATATTTATATATGATTTATAATGATACTTTTATTTATTATTATATGTAATTATATATATTATATATATATATATATATATATATATATAATAGTATATATATATAGAAAACATAACTGGGTATACGGTTCGAAACCAGCGCGAGTCGATCCGCATAATTTCTACACTGTTTTGTTTCTACTGACTGAAACTGGTAACTTTGTATATATATATATATATATTATATATATATATATATATATTATACTATAATATATATATATGTATTATATATATATTATATTATCTAATTTATATATATTTATATATTTTATATATATTATAATATATATTATATTTATATTTATATATATTTATATATATATTAATATATATATTATATATATATATATATATAATTATATATATATTTATATATATATATATATATATATATATATATATATATACAGTATATTATATATTATTATAATATATATCTATATATATATATATTTATATATTATTGTATATATATATATATATATATATATATATGTATATATATATATATATATATATATATATATATATGTTATAATATATTAGGTTGGACTACGGATGTTAAAGAAAGACCTCATATTTTATTTGCGATTATTTGCAAATATTTAACATCTCACAATATAAATTGAAACGAGTGGATATGGACAGGGCTGGAAACTGGTGATGTTCGCCTTGCAAGGGAGCTCGGTGCTTTATTAACTGTTTCGTGAATCCAATTGTTTTTTTTGGCGTGGAGGATAGCCAGTCGTCACGTCACCGGGTATATTTGTCCTCAGTTCGCAACATGGCGGTTGGTTCAATCCGGAGAAGGGGCAGTTATTATTCTTACCTTAGCCTAATTATATGTTTTTCTTTAACACTTTATATATGCGATTATTATGCAATATTTACCATCTATAAAATATAAAGAACTAGGGATAGGACAGGCTCGTACCCACCTGGTGATTGTCTGCCTTGAAGGGGATCGGGTTGCTTTTATAACTGTTTTCGATCAAGTTTTTTTGGCTTGAGGATAGCTCAGTTCGTAACACCACCGGGGTTATTGTCCTCATGTCGCAACAGTGGCGTGGTTCATCCGGATGTTAAGGGCAGTTAAATTCTTTTACCTTCCTATTTATGTTCTTTCTTTAACAGTCGTTATATAATTGCGATTATTATGCAATATTTAACACTATATATATCTATATATATATTATATATAATAATATATATATATATATATATATAGTAATATATTATATATATTAGTATAATATAAAGTGTCTGCATTTAATATTGTTTTTGATGGGTTCTATTAAGGGTTGTCGGTGAACCGGACTCGTGTGGTAAAGAAGTCTTCATAGGTAAATTTTTTGTTTAGGGGTACAATCAAAATGCGGATGTAGGGTGTGTCTAAATGGTTTTAAGGACGTTAATATTGATGTGATATCTAACAGATGAAAGGAAAAAGATTAAAATAGGAGAAGCTTCTTAAATATTGAAGTTCTGGATGAAAAGAAATCCTTGGTTAAAGCCCAATTATTCTGCCTGTAAAGCCGGACAATTTAAACTTATCTGGATAGAAAGCTGAAGAGGTGAGTGCCTAATTGGGTGGAGGTTGGCTTGCGGTAAATCTGTGTAGAAAAAGAACCATTAGTTTGTGAGACACCAACATCAAGAAACGGAAGGAATCCATCCACTTCACACTCCATGGAAAAGTTGATATTTTTATGTTGCTTATTTAGGAAATTTAAAAATAAGTTGGCATGTTCTTTGTTGGAAAAAATTAAGAAGCAGTCATCCACATATCTTTTGTAGACAATGGGTTTGAAGGCTGGGGGGAAGTTTTCGAGCCAGGACTGTTCATGATAGCAGAGAAAGGCGTTGGCGAAGGAGGAACCCAAACTTGAACCCATAGCCACACCATCAATCTGTTGATAAAAAGGTTGTCAGTTAACAGGAAAATAGATTGAGGTGGTAAAATGTGGTATTATTTTTGAATAAAATTGTTTTTGATCTGAGACCACCTACACACTCATTCCTGGATTAGAAAAGCACCAGTATTGGATATGATTTCACGGGTTTCGGCAACAGGAACGTTAGTAAAAAGGGACTGAACATCAAAACTCACCATAAAGGCTTGAGGGAGTGAAAGAGATGAGATATAATCCACGAATTCAAAACAACTATGAAGGGTATGTTGGTTGTAGGTAATGGGGTCAATCAATGGTACAAGAAATTTCGAAAGACTTAAGGTGCGTGAGAGGATAGAAGATAGCACGGAGTGTGAGGTGGATGGATTCCTTCCGTTTCTTGATGCTTAGTATCTCCACGCACTATTGGTTCTTTTTCTACGCACAGATGTAAATTCGCAAGCCGACGTCCACGCCATTAGGTCAACTCGAAAACATTTTTCAGTCATTTCGTTCCGCGGAGTTTATAATAGTTGTCCACGGGCTTGTATAATATAATAATATATAGGTATATGATATATAATATATGATATATATACTATATATATATATATTAACTTAATAGTAGAATTATACATTATTGTATGTGTAATGTATAATATACTAAAGTATAAGCGCTGGCTCTAGAACTACTGAAGTACGGGTCTATAGTAGTAGTATAGTAGTATAGTTAACTGAACTAAAGTGAGCTGGTGGATATATATAGACTAGCCTCCATATTATATATCTGCGTACTAGTATAACGATAGTCGATGCTATCACAAATTAAATATAGTAATAAGTCTAGTAGATATTATATAATTATTATCATGCATGTATATAATATATATATATATAATATAATATATATATAGTGATATATAATCATATAGTATATTAGATAAGTGATAGTATAGTTGAGTTATAGTAGGTGAATTAAATGAAGGCGTATATCAGTATGACTATATTATAGAAGTGATATAAGAAATATGGTCGTCGCCCACAAATATCTGAGAGTTGTTTATAATTTTATTGTGGGAGAATGCGATAGTTCATTTGGTGGCGTGACGCTGGTCCACTTTATTCAACGTAATAAATTATGAGACGGAAGTAACATTAAGTAAAATATTAAAAAATATTCCTTATGTGTTACTGGAAACCTATTAAAGACCCTAAATAAAAAATAAAGATTTCAGAAAATGATATGTAATAAAGAATGGTTAAAGATTTAAATTATAAAATACTCAAAACTATTTGGATTATTTTTATTTTTTATTATTGTTAATTAAGAAATAATTTTCTTCAAGTTGGCATCCTTGGGAAAATCCGAAATTTATTTATAAATTATTTAAAAACAAGTCAAATTCCAGTAATCACACTCTAGTTTGTTAAAATTTTTGTAGTTGTTAATACTCGCCAAATTTTTTTTTTAGGTGTTACTTTAAATTAATAGAAAAAAAAAAAAAATTAATCATATATACATTGTAAATAGACAGTTTACAATACATAATCATTCAAATTTTTAAAATTTATTTTTTCACAGTGAAAGAGTATTAAAAAGAAAGTAATATAATTTTTTTTAATTTCTGATGTATTTAGTATCATAATTATTAGCTGAATGAAGGGACAGTCAAGTCCAACGAAACGGTCCTTTCAATAAATTTTAAAACTTAGTATTTGTGGGGATTTTCTTCATAATTCTAACACGTTTAGTGTCTTTACCATTAACATTATTTAATACTATAAAAGAAATTTTTTTAGTGGCAAGCACTCAGAAAGTATCTACCTAGTAAGAAAAGAATCTTCATTACTTTCAATATTGCTTAACATCTTAAATTAAAATTAAAGTTTATAATTTTTAGGAACTGAATAGTTGTTCTAAAAAAGTATACAAAGATTTTTAAAACATATTACTTTTTTGATAATTTTTTATTTCTTTCTATTAATAGGATTTTAAAATTTTATTAGGTTACTGATTATAAATTCTTAACTTGGAATCTAATATTTAGATAATCAGAATAAAATACAAATAATAATAATATAATAATGAATAATAGCAAAAGCTAATAATGATATCAATCCATCATACTCAATAATAATAATATAAAATAATAATAATAATAATAATAATAATAATAATATTAATAAAATAATAATAATAATAATAAAATAATAATAATAATAATAATAATAATAATCACTAATAATAATAATATAATAATAATATATAATAATAATAATAATAATAACTAATAAAATAATAATAAAATAATAATAATAATAATAATAATAATAATAATAATAATAATATAATATATATATAATAATAATAATAATAATACATATTAATAATAATAATCAATAATAATAATATAAATAATAATAATAATAATAATAATAATAAAAGATATAAAATAAGATAATATAAGCATACTAAATATGCATAATAATGATAGTAATAATCAAATAATAATAATAATAATATGAATATAATAATATATAATAATATAATAATAATAATAATTAAATAATATACATAATAATAATATATAAATCAATAATAGATAATAAATAATCGGATAAAATAAAAATTAATATAATAATCATAATAATGAATAAATAAATAATAATATATATAATATAATAATAATAATAATAATAATGAATAATTAATAAGGAATATAATAATAATAATAATAATAATAATAATATAAAAATGATAATAAAAATTAATAATATAATATAATATATAAAATAATAATGATCATCATAATAATAATAATATAATAATAATAATAATAATAATAATAATAAAATAATAATAAATAATAGATGAATTAATTAATAATATAATAAAATAATAAGTAATAATAATAAAATAATATGCTAATAATAATAATAATAATAATAATAATAATAATAATAATAATAATAATAATAATAATAATAATAATAATAATAATAATAATAAATAATAATAATAATAATAATAATAATAATAATAATAATAATAATTAATAATAATAAAAATATAATAATAATAATATAATAATAATAATAATATATAATAATACCTATAATATTAATAAAATAATAAATAATAATAATATAATAATATAATAAATATAATAATAATAATATAATCATATTAATATATAATAATAAAAATAATAATAAATATATATAATAATAATTACTAATATAAAAATATAATAATAATAATAATAATAATAATAATAATAATAATAATAATAATAATAATAATAATAATAATAATAATAATAATAATAATTGATAACGTATTGGTTTGTTAAATTATTTATTTATTACTCATTATTTATTTATGTGAAAGATGGTTTATTCAACAATGATATTTTAAATTTACGCTTTTATTTTATTAATGAAAAATACGTCATTGTAAAATGTAGTTTTGTAGCAGTTTTGCTTCCTTGTTTAAGAAACAACAAATTGTTTTTTAATAAAAAAAAATATGTAAAGAGAAAGGCACTTGTGTTAAAATTTAAGTGTCTTTGTAAAATTTATTTTTAACTTTTTGAAGAAAAATATATTTTTATATATTATATAAACTATGGAAAGTTCATGATATATTTAATATTTGTTTGATGAAAAACTAAAAAGTTAGGAATAATAATAATAATAATATAGCATAAAATAATAATAATAAATATATAATTCAATACTAATAATAATAGCATAATAATAATAATAATATAAACTAATAAATAATAATTAAATAATCACAATGAATAATTATCAAATAGGAATAATAATGTAATATATAATAATATATAATAATAATATAATAATAGAATAATAATAATAAAAATAATAATATAATAATAATAAAAATAAAAAAAATAATAATAATAATAATAATAATAATAATAATAATAATAATAATAATAATAATAATAATAATAATAATAATAATAATAATCAATAATAATATCAACTAAAATAATAATACAATAATAAATTAACAATAATAAAATTATAATTATAATAAATAATAATATAAAAATACCAATAATAATAATAATAATAATGAATAATAAGAAAACATTGCAATAATAATAATAAAATAAAAATGATAAAATAAACATAATAAATAATAATAATAATAGAAATAATATATAATAATAATGATAATAATAATACTAATATAATAATATAATTAATAATAATAATAATAATAATAATCATATAATAATATAATAATATAATATTAATTTCATAAAAAATGGGAAAATAAAAAATAATAATAATAATAATAATAATAATAATAATAATAATAATAATAATAATAATAATAATAATAATCATATTAATAATAATAATAATAATAATAATAATAATAATAATAATAATAATAATAATAATAATAATAATAATAATAATAATAATAATCATAATAATAATAATAATAATAAAAATAATAATAAATAATATTAATATAATCATAATATATATAATATAATTTAATAATTACAGAACTAGTAACTAGAAATAATAAAATATAATAATATATAATAATCATAATAATAATAATATAATAATAATATAATAATAATAATAATAATAATAATATTAATAATAATAATCATATTAATAATAATAATAAAAATAATAATAATAATAATAATAATAATAATAATAATAATAATAATAATAATAATAATAATAATAATAATAATAATAATAATAATAATAATAATAATAATAATAATAATAATAATAATAATAATAATAATAATAATAATTGATAACGTATTGGTTTGTTAAATTATTTATTTATTACTCATTATTTATTTATGTGAAAGATGGTTTATTCAACAATTATATTTTAAATTTATGCTTATTTTTATTAATGAAAAATACGTCGTTGTAATATGTAGTTTTGTAGCAGTTTTTCTTCCT
>JABUQX010047276.1:15000-17357 GCA_015478945.1 Trachelipus rathkii
TTTCAAGCCGCTAGTTGATATTAGGAGTATCCCCGAGACTGATCTTGCTGAAAATCGGGTAGCATTTTGACGCTTCCCAATTCCGAAATGTCGATCTTAGAGCCTAATATTGAATGAATATTAATTATATTATTATTATTTTGATTATTTTATTATTATTATTATTATTTATATATTATTATTATTATTATATCTTTATTATTATATTATCTTATTTTATTATTATTATTATTATTATTATTATTTATTATTACGTCGAAAATTCGAACCTGCAAGGGTCGCATTTGAGTCGAAACGCTACTCCTGCCAAAGGTAATCGCTTTTTTTAACATACTCCGTACTCCTTCATTACCTCCTTCTGCGGTACTCCGACTCCGGCTCGCTCCTTCAGCGCCTCCTTCCGGGCCTTTTGCGTTCCGACTCCGCACCGCTCCGACTCCGGCTCCGACTCCCTATATATATATATATACTATATATTATATTTTAATAATCTATATTATATATATATATTATATATATATATATATTATTATATAATATATGGGATATTAATTATATAATATAGTATTATATATATCTATATATATATACTAATATATATGAACTGAATCGCTTTTTAGGCTCTGGCTCAGCCTCTGGTTCCGATATATATATCTATCAGTGGTTAGAGTTTTATCCATCGGGTTAAATTTGGAGGGGGGTTCAGATGTTGGTTGAACGTATCCTCGTCGGTTGACGATTTTACGTCCCGTGGGCCCACCCCGAAGGGAGATCACTCTAAAAAATGACATTTCGTAGAAGGCCTGAAAATTTTGGGTGAGAGGAGTCAGAGTTAATTTTTTGAAAAGAGGTTGAGTTTTATTGAATCCGAGGAGTTTGGCATCGGTCCCGGTGCTGGAGCGATGCGATGCCGAGTTACTAAACATTCGTATAAACAATATTGAGTGTGCTTATATATGCTCATATCGAACCCATAGATCTCGAATATGTAATGGTTATAGTCCCGTACAGGGTGTCTAGGGCACCCCAAGAGGGTCCCAACCTGAATAAAAGGCACAGAATGCCAAAAACCAGAGGCCGAATTGAAGGAAGAAGAAGGAGGAAGGATAATTAAGGAAGCGAAAGAGGTTGAGGATGCAGTCTGCCTCAGAGGGTAGCGAGTTGCAATAGCTGCACCGGTGCTGCGCTCCGAGTTATTAAATGTTATTTGTGTAATTTTATAAATATTGGTGTTTTATATATGTTATTGAACCCATAGATTTCGAATATGATGAGTTCGTAAAGGGTGTCTGGGATCCCCCAGAAGGGATCCCACCTAGAAATGAAGGCTAGACTGGATAAGAGAAGTGGAGAAAGGAGTCGGCGTTCTCGGAGGCTGCAATGAAAGAAAGAGTGCGGGAAGGAGTCAATAAGAAGAGCGAAGTTGACATCTGCAATGGTGCTGGCTCGGTGCGGTACCGGTACAGAGGCTGGATTAATAAATTAGTACGTCTGTCCAATTTAGTATCGGAGAATATTTGTTTTATAAAGACGTAAGGAATCGTATTTGAGGGTTCGTCTTATATAATAGGAAAATAAAGAAAAAAGCTTAAATTAAAAAAAAAAAAAAAAAAAATTTTTTTTGTTCTTTTTACGTTTATAAGAAGTTTTTTAGCTTTTTATATAAATCAAACACCTCAAGCCATCAACCCCTCCCCATCCTCCCACCCTCCCTACCTGTCATACCTATGATCTATTCATCCATTGATCTATTGATCTATTGGTTCATTGATTTCATCATATTTTGTTATAAACTAACACAAACTTTCATTTATTTTTTGTTTTAATATTCTTTAAAAGTTTTTGTTTTTACTAAAATTTACTCTTTTTCATGTTTAGAACTTAAGAAATTTGGTGTTTTTACATACCTGCAAGCTGAAATCAGTAAAACAGTAAATAAAATATACCCATCCACCTCCCCTCTTTACCCAACCCTGAATTATTGTTTACGATTTAACAATAGTCATATATAACAAAATTTTATCATAACTTGTCTAATTATCATAATGATCAATGAATATTGCTAACGTAAGCAAAGTTCTTCACATCATAATGCTAACATGTATATTCAGAACTAAGTAATATAATTATCAACGACAAGCCTAAACACGCTTAAGTCGAACAAACTGCTAACATTAACAAATTCCAATACTTAAACAGTAAAGTAACTAAATTGAGCGCAAGAAGCGTTAGCCTACTACACTTTTTTTAATCATATCCTGGTATTTTTACTTAACATAGTATATTAACAAATTTTTATCAACAACCTTGTTTAAATTATCCTAACTGACACTGATATGCTTAACTGTAACAAAGTT
>JABUQX010047277.1:0-20000 GCA_015478945.1 Trachelipus rathkii
TTTTTGGTTTTTTACATATAATCTTTGCTACTCAAACTTATTCCTACGATGTATTCTAAAAACAATTATTAGGGGGTATGAAAAGGGTCTAAGAGTCTTAAAATTCATATATAAGTAATTTTAATTTACATTCAAATGTTCTTATTATTTTATTTCGACTTCTAATAAAAATCTCACCTTCTAAAAAAGAATTATTGTTTCGTATAAGATAGATTTTCTTCCCTTAAAAAGGAACCCCTCCTTTCTAAAGGAAAACCTAGTTTATAAAGAAGACGACCTTTCTAAAGACGACCACCTTTCAAAAGTAGACCTCCTTTCTTTTGAAGACCTTTCAAAAGAAGATCTCCTTTCTAAAGAAAAACTCTTTTCTAAAGAAGACAACCTTTCTAAAGACGACCTCCTTTCTAAAGAAGACCTCCTTTCTAAAGAAGACCTCCTTTCTAAAGAAGACAATCTTTCTAAAGACGACCTCCTTTCTGAAGAGGACCGTCCTTTCTTTTTAAAAGAAGACCCTCCTTCTAAAAGAAAGACAAACTTTATTTAAAAGACGAACCTTCCTTCCCTAAAGAAGAACTTCTTTTCTAAAGAAGATAACCGTTTTTTTAAAGAAGACCCTCCTTTCCAAAGAGACACACCTCTTTCAAAGAAAACCTCCTTATCTCCGAACTTGGATTGTATTTATTGTTCATTAAAATTACAAAATTTAAATGAAGTAATATATTGAAATAGAGCTATTGAAGAATTTTTATTCGTTTTTAGTTAGGTAATGAAAGACAGTATTATATCCTAAAAACAAATCGGTATATCTATCTGAATAATATTTTAATACATAATTATATTTTCTCCACTTTACCCCAATAAAATTATTCACTTATAATAATTGCAAAGACAATGCCGATATGAAGGGAAGAGAAGTTCTTTATCGTAATTGCTCATTTTAGTTTTTAAATAATTTGATATAAAAATTTTGTACCCACTTTAAATATTAATTTTTATATAGAATTAATTTAATTCATTAATGAATTTAAATAAATTCTTTAACTATAAATAATAAATAAATTTTAAATAAATTTTTATCATAAATACTTATCTTAAAGTTCCTGATCAGGAACAGTATTTTTACTCTTTCTTCCTTTTTTATTATTTTTAATTACTTTTATCTACATAATTCATTATTTATTATAAATTTTAATTTAAATGATTTGGATTATCAATTCATACGTTTTGAAAATTATTTTTAACTTAAATTTATTATTTTAAAATTAATATATGTATTATGTGTATTTTTTTTATTTAATCACCCAAATAAAAATGACATATTTTTGGGCGAAACTTTTAAGAATTAATTTTTTTTTTTTTTTTTTTTTTTTACAGTTGTCCACCACTCACCTCACGCATAGCCCTATTCAAAGGAGGGGTTACTCAGTTTTATGTCTGAGTAAGACGAAGCTAGCCGAACAACTAAACGCACAATTACGCAGATTGAGCGTGCAGACGCAGGCCTTGAAGTGGGGGTGAGAGATTAAATACAGCAGGAACAACAGAAAAGATGGAAAGGAATTCCACAGAACCAGACAGATGGTGGCAGGATAATACTAGAAGGACTAGTCATCTCACGCGCAGCGAACTAAGTCGGCGAGTTACCAATAATCTCAACACAAAAACTTCAGGCACATACTAGCACCCTTGTGCGATACGAGTGGCACGTACGGCGGTGGGGTAGCGGGTGATATAGTTCTCCTCGAGCACCATGCCCACTCGACCTAGGTACCTATAGAAAAGAGATAAACACCAAAAACATCGCGCCGCAAAGATAGAGGTCCAAGTGAAGTTGAAAAGTATGGGACAATTTATAAAGCCTATTTGGCCTTTGAACTCGACCCTATTCTAAAACGCCGGCGTTGAAAACCAGAGCCCACCCCAGATATGAGAGCAAGTACTCATACAAGGGGATGAGCCCTTTGTATAGGTGGACAAACTGAGAAGAGGAAAAAAGTCCGCAGTCTAAACGAACTTCCCAGTTTCTTTGAGGCCGCCCTTAGCAACCGTTGTGATGTGAGGTTTCCCAAGGACTTTTGTTTGTTTTTTATGTTAAGGCCAAGGATGGTTAGTATATGTGTCAACAGGAGGGAAGAGATTACCTACCATAAATGCGAGGAAAGTTGGAATGGTGTCTTAGAGAGCAGATTCAAGATGGAGGTGAATGTTATCAAGAATTTGAATTTCAAAGGTTCACGGGACGACCACCGGAAATTCTATACCAGGATCAGCGTGAGAATAGAATCGGAAAAGATTAAGACGAGAGGCCAATCTAGAAAGTAAAGAAGGAGCAGATTGAAATTGAGTGTGAAGAATGAAGGCGAGTTGTCATCGGGCATATGAGTGAATAGGAGATGAAGTGGTAGGTGAAGAAGGATCATTAATGAAGTAGGAATAAATAAAGTAGGAGATAAAGACAGAACCCTACGGAACGACCTATTGACAGAAAAGAGAAGAAGTCGCCCCAATCAACAACAAGCGATTATTGGAGTGATGGAGACTAGAAGAGGAAAATGTATATATGAAGTAACCAATGAAGAGGGAAGAAACCCAAGGAGGGGAGTTGGGAGAGCAAGTCGACGCGTCTGTCCCATACCCGGCTCAAAAAATGCTTTTTGGATATGTCAAGCGCCACCACGCAAGTCTCCCCCGTAGTTCCTAAGGGCGGAAAACCATAAAATCTAGTTAAGAAGGATAAGTAAACGCAGAGACCTCACGAAGCGCCGAAGCCGTACTGGCGATGGAAACAACAGTGAACTGATCGGATACCTGATTCGATCTAAGAGGAACAATGTGAGGATCTGGAGAAGATGTTTCAAGATCTTAGATAGAATAATCGTTAGAGCTATAGGGAATAGCGTATAGTATAAAACTGATCAGAGCTGCTTCCTTTTTTTCGGAGTAGGTTGGACATGTGCGTGCTTCCAGCACTGAGGAAAAATGCTAGTATTGACTGTAATGTAATTGAGTACCATAAGAAAGCGAGATAGGTGAGGTTGAACGAGGGACGGATTAAGCACGGAAGCACACTCCCTCAAGATCGGCGGAGGAAATAGCCATCCGGCCACCCCCTTCCTAACATGTTTAGGGATCAGAAAGCCCATGCACCGATTTCGAATGTAACAAGGCAAAAGGCATCATGCGAACACATGAGATAAGAGGCAAGAATGGAGGAGGAAGATAAGGAAAAGCCAGAATCGTCGTTCCAGCGTTGAGTTAGAGGAAAATTAGAACGGCCTGAAGAATTGGCCTTTCGTTGGAGATTAGACAAGGCAGAACATAGAAGCGAATAAGACGAGAAAGACATGGATTGTCTACGAGACTAGTCTCGCTCAGATCAGCCTGCCTCTAGTTTGGCAATAGAGTGCCACGAAAGAATTGTCCAGTGGAGAAACCAGGGGTTTAGCGCACTTCGTTTAATGAAAAGCCCCTAGCTCGTCGCAAGAAGTATCCCTGCAGACGAAATTTCAGCAGAATGGAAATTAGCAAGAGGGATAGGAGAACGAGAAAAATTTTCCACTCCCGATACGGATGTCTACATAGCCGTAACCAATTACGCCAACTAGAAACCAATGCCAGGATCGACACCTCATCGGAATTACTGAGGACCCGAGAAAGCGATTTAGATCGTATAGAGGAATGAACCATGCATCACCCATCTAACGATTACACAGCTCGCCACCACTTCTTGATGCCGCTAGAAAGTTCAGCTACCAGAGACCAAAAAGCTAGTCAATTCCATCTTCATATAGCCTTAGACTCAGAAGCTAAACGCAGCCCCCCATAATCGGCCGCGATCTCAACATACGGCTGATGCCGGGAAGAAAAAACGACGATAGGCCAGGATGAGAGCTCTGTCTGGTAGAGACAAGTATTAAAATTAGAGAATAAAGAGCGTTGGTTGTGGTCAGATGACCTCCTGATAGCGAGCGAAAGTGGTAGTACATATATTGTAAGAACCGGAGAATGGACGTAGATGGTTTGATGGAAAACATTAGGTCAAGTAAGCACCTGTGGATTCATAGAAATTGGTTACTAGGGTACGATCCGGAAATGCATGTGATGGGAGGCTTTTCTTTGAACTAGGTTGCTCACAGATCGCTTGAAGAAATGCTGATACGGTCGTTCGGTCCCACTCCCCACCTAGTAAATTCGGTATGAAGGAGACACTCCAAACCATTCAGTGTCAGGGGTGTTATTACATTGAAATCCCCTAAATACAGGACCTCCAGTATTTGATATAAGATATACAGCTCGTTGAGAAGTAGTAAGGTAATCAAAAAGGCATGAAAATCTTATCTGTTAGGAGAACAGTAGCAGAAGCACAAGGATATTGTACTAGAAAGAAAGGTTTTAAGCCATAAGACATCGAAGTTAGGAGATTCAGATTCTCGAGACGTGCTACGGGAGTTTTTATGTTACATAGGCACATACTCCCACCCTTCAGACCGGAAATTACGAAAATAAGTTATAGTTGGATATATATAAACGAGTTGAAGGATGAATGATTATGAAATTCTTAAGCCATCTGGGGTCTCAGACAAGCAGCAAAAGAATAGGGTTTGGAGTTAAGGAGACTGGGGTGGTATTCCAAATACGGGATAATGCAAAGATTATAGAGATGCAAGCCACGGATGATGTGTTGTGAAGATCACATGGATGCTAAAAGCCCGCGGCCCGGCCGCAGAATCGCCATCATACACGCACACACAGTCACAACAAAAAAAAAAAAAAAGAGTAACAGACAGAAACAAACAGACAAAACCTTAAAAAGGAAACCTCTTCATTTATCAATTTCTGTAAAGCTAAAACCTTAAATTTAAACTCATGGAATTTTAAAAATACGCTAAAACCTATATTTACAGTAAATATCTAAAATATGAATAATCCAGAAAGTTAAAAACACTCACACACTCTCACACTCTCACACTCTCAAAAAATTGATACAAAAAAAGAAAAAAAAAACCATGATCAACTAAACACGTGAAGCTAAAAGAACGTGTATAATAAGTTTGATAATAACGGATATTCAATACGTACGCCAAAAAAAACAACTTAAGTTTTAAAAGAGCCGAGACAAAAAATAAAAATAAAAAAGACTAATAACGCTAGTACTAAGCAAAACTTTGCATGCATGAAATTTCTCCAATTCCAAAAATAACTACTAGTTTCTAAATAAATAAAAAAGCTCTAAAACAAAAATTAAAAACGAATAAACTTATCTTTATAAGGTTACATCAGATTATCTACGGAAATACTTAATACTATGGAAATACTTAACTAAATATGAACAAGCAATTGGGCATTTGAAATATGCATAACAGATTATATTTATATTGTATATTATTTTATTTACCACCTCCCATGTAGGGCTTTCACCCTGTCAGTTAGACCAGCATTTTCTTTCTTTTGGCAACGAAACTCTTAATCCTACATCACTCGAGAAAAACTTTTCTTGACGCAACGATTTCAGATGTTAGTCCTTGAGTTATAAACCCAGGTAGGGGTTTCACCCTTTCAGTGGAACTAGCATTTTCTTCCATTTGGCTTTGAAACTCGTTCTCCAAAAGCTCTCCCGAAGATCGTGCTTCTAGGCGCATATGATTCCAATGCTGGTCCAGGAGTTCTGCAAGCAAAATCGTAAATTACAGGGTTGCTAGCTTGTCGCCCTAGATTGTAGTTAAACTTCGATATTTTCCCTTCTAAAATTTTAACTTTTTCATCGGTAATGAGATTTATATTTGTATTTAAACTATATCATAATTTGGTTTTTGTTCTTAAGAGAAAGTCTTTGTGTGAATACTTGATCTTGAAAATTTACGATTAATTACATTATTATTAATTCAAATAAATTTAATTTCTTATTTTATAAATAAAAATTAATTTAAAAAAATTATAACTTTACTAAAAAAATTCTCAAATCTGAAATAAGTTTTTCTTTCTTTCTTTTTTTTTTTAATAAAATCATTTTTGCGTAAATAGTTTACAATAATTTTTAATTTATATTCTAAATGCAAATAAATAATATACCATATTTTAGAAACTATATTATATTCTAAATGCACATAAATAATATACCAAATTTTAGAACCTATAAATAAAAATCTGGTAGCCACCAAGTAAAAGCAATTTAGTTGTTTAGCAGATACGTTTTAATATTTGAATACACTTATGATGAATATCTTACTTTCACTGCTCACTAGGGATTGTCTTTTTCCCGGATTTCGGTAATCCAGGGATCCAGGGATTTTCCCGGATTACTGTAGGTGGAACTAAAACTGAAAATTTAATAGCATTTTATTTATTAACACACACACACACACACACACACACACACACACACACACACACACACACACATATATATATATATATATATATATATATATACTATATATATATATATATATAGATATATATATATATATATACTCTCTGCTGCTCTCTCTTTCTCTGTGTAATAATTCGTCTCTATAACGAATATATATTCGTCTCTATAACGTCTTCCTTCGAAATTACTGAGTCTTCGGGGGTGTTGAACGTCGGTCCAGTACACTCGATAGGCTCAGTACCCTCTTCTTTTACGACATCTCCCCCAGTGACGGTCACAGTGTCTACATTAAACTTGCCGGGAAGTGTTTCTGTGGCGCGCCCATATTTTGGTGGTGAACAATCTGGCCTGAATATATATCAACAACCAATCCCATCTGCTCCATTTGCACCTGGCCAGCAGGGTCGTCCATTGTCTGTGGAAATGCAGAATTCATCTACGCAGGAGCCCGTAAATAATGTATTGTTGTTGAAAATTTTAGAACAGAATCAAAGAACATTGGATACTATGGCGAACATGATGAAAATGATGACAGATCAACAGCAGATAAAATCAAGGAAAATGATACCTGTTGGTAAGTATTGTTTGGAGAATGGAGAACCTCTACCACAATTCATGAATAGATTTGAAGAATATGCCTTAGCGACCTACCCAAGTTCTCCTGTTGACGGGTGGCGTACATATTTAGGATTGCATCTGGAGGGAGCAATTAAACAAGTTTACGATGTGCTAATGAAATCAAATGCAAGTTATGCAATGATAAAGAAGGAATTAATGGATTGGTTTGGGGAGCATTTAAGAAAACAAACAAAATGTGATTTGAGCGCTTTTACTGATGCGCAAATATTGTCAACAGAAACAATACCACTATATGCGTTACGTTTACTAGGATTGGCCGAAAAAGCTTTTCCGGGGTCAGATGTGAGTTCCATGAAGGTAGTTAGAGAAAAACTAGTGAAAAGCCTGCCACAATCCGTACAAGATCAAGTAAATTCTCTCACGGTGGTTTGTGAGTTGGCCTTAGGAGGCGTTAGCCTTTCCTGGGAAGGGTTAGTAAAGTTAATAGACGACAATTACACACGTAAACAAGTAGCAGATAAAACTAATAATGGAATGGAGTCTCTACCAAATACTAAACCTCCCTTGATTAATCAGCCGGAGATTATAGATTTGACACCTGTGGTTCCTTCTACTTCTTATCCATCATCTCGATATACTGTTCCGGTTCCACCGTCGATTGAGCCGGCATGGCCTTTTCCTGCTTTGACTTATCCAGGATATACTGTACCCAGTTGTGGTTCACAGTTTCCTCAATCTTCTGGGAGTTTTTCAAGGTATTCCGGTCCGAGTAACCCAACTTATGTGCAAAATTTGTCACAATTCGCACAACCCCCTGGAGTCCATCCGTCTAATGGTCCTCCTGGACCACAACCAAATATAACTGCACAAGAAAGGGGTAGAAATCCTAAGAGTAATCTTCAATCACCAGGATCACCACAGAGATGTAATTATTGTAAGAAACCAGGCCATGTGGTGCGGGATTGTCCATTAAGACCCCAGTGCCGGTTTTGCGGAAAACGTGGACACATGGCGGATGACTGTTATGTACAGAAAAACAAATGTATCTGTTGTGAGACGGAAGGACATGTCGTGCAGAACTGCCCACAACGAAGCCAGAAAAAACAGCTGGGTTCAGAAAGTCAAGAATGTCCTGTCTGCCGTCAGGATGGTCATTTGGGGATCGATTGTCCGCAACGTTTTTCAGAGAATATACCCCAACAGAGGGGAAACAAGAGTGCTCTGTGGTCAGTGGCCCGCCCACAGAGCCCAAAACAAAAGTAGAAAAGCATCAGATTGTATCCTGGGCCGTAGATCACCCGTGTAAACCTAAATCGATAGCATCAATGAGTCCGAAACCTCAGCGTTCAAGACAAGAAGATATAAAACAAAAGACGACCACGGTAATTGTAGGGTCACAGTTGCCGGGTGAAAATGACCAGGTGAGTGAAACAGAATCAATAAATAACTTAGAATTGAGTGTGGTACCTTCCGCACCACCTTTTAATGAACAAGTTCATATTTCTAGTGAAAATGCAGGATCACAAACAGAGTTAGATCTTCCTATGGTTATAAATTTGTTAAAGATGTCAAATAAAACATCATCAAAAGAAATTGAGGTACAAACCTCATTTGATGATAGTGAGGTACTAACCTCATCCCACGAAATTGAGGTACAAACCTCCTTCCAAGAAAATGAGGAACAAACCTCATCTCTAAATCCCCATTTCCCTTCTTTTTCAGATTCTATAATTCAGATAAAGTATATACAGAATCCTCCAGAGGATGCTTTAGTGATAGGAGTAGGAATTGAGGGGTGTGATGATACCCCATTACAAGCATTGGTAGATACTGGTGCTTCTCTGAGTTTAATTACCAATACAACGTATCGATTATTGAATAAAGATAAATTTCCTTTGAGAGCCACTCAATATACAGGCGTTAGTGGTATAGGTAAAGTAGTTTTTCCTGTTTTGGGTGAGATAACTCTTCAATTAAAACTTTCTAATGAGTTCTCCACCGCTCCCAACACTTTTGTGGTAGTGGATGAGCAAGTGACAGGTTATGACGTTATCTTCGGTTATAATTTGCTTAGAAAAGACAATTTATTGCCGGACTTGTCCACCAAAGAATTAATTAAAAGAAATAAAGAGACAAATAATATCATAACCGTAATAACGAAAGATATACGATTATGTCCGGGAAACAAGGTGGAAGAATTTGCCTTGATAAGTAAGGACGTAGTAATTCCGCCCCGTGAGTGTCTTCGGGTTGTGGTTACCACATATAGTCCGCTTATAGAAAAAGATTCGTTATTATTATTTACACCAAACACAAATAATCAATGTATAATCGATGAAGCAGTTATCCCTTATACAAGGGATCCCAATGATTATATATACTGTTTCAATCCTTTTGAAAATGCAATCACATTAAAACGAGGTTATCCTCTTGGTAAGTATACTGTTTTACAACAGGTACATCCTCCGAAAGATTATAAGTATAGTGTAGCAAACACAGTGGAAATAACTCAAAAACCTCAAGATACTTATGAGGAGTGGACACTTGAAAATTTAAGAACAGCGTTTGAATTGGATAAAACAGACTTATCAGAAAATCAAAAAGAACAAGTTGTACAACTTTTAATCAAATATCCCCAGGCTCTTAGTTTGGGAGATGCAGATGTTGGATGTACCAGCATTTTGAAACATGCTATAAACACGTTTATTGAGGATCCAGTGAATGAGTCCGTTAGGCGTTTGCAAGGACCCATATTATATGAAGTGGAAGAAGTTTGTCTTAAATTAGAAGCAGAGGGAATTATTAGAAGATCATGTTCACCATACTCTGCACCAGTAGTCCCAATTCGTAAACCTGACGGTGCTATGAGACTCTGTATAGATTATCGAAAGTTGAATTCTATCACTAAAAGGGATGCATTTCCCATTCCTAACTTAACCGATACATTGTTCAGTTTGCAGGGTATGCATTATTTTTCCACGATCGACCTAATCAAGGGATATTATCAGATAGAAATGGAGAAGGATAGTATTGAGAAAACTGCGTTTTCAACACCTTTGGGTCATTGGGAGTTCCTCCGGATGCCTTTTGGCCTCATGAACGGACCTGCTGCATTTCAGAGGGTAATGAGATTGGCTTTATGCCACATTTCATGGAGTGAAGTGATGATTTATCTGGATGACGTCCTGATAATTAGCAACAGTTTCGAGAAACATCTCTCTATCTTGGAAGAGGTCCTTAAAGCATTTAGAGTGGCTGGGCTTAAATTAAAACCCTCGAAAAGTTATCTGTTAAGAACCGAAGTGAAATTTTTAGGCCACATGATTTCCGATAAAGGGTTAAAACCACTACAAAAGAATATTGAGGGTATTATGAAGTATCCTCCGCCAAAAACGGCAAAACAGGTTAGACAGTTTATGGGCCTCATCAATTTCTATCGCAGACATATTCCAAATTGTTCAGTAATAGCAAAACCTCTGTTCGATCTACTTAAGTTTCCGAAAAGTGTGCCTTGGACAGAACAGTGCCAACTGGCATTTGACAAACTTAAACAACTGTTAACATCTCCACCTTTCTTATCGTATCCTGATAGATCAGAGCAGGCTACTCCGTTGTTACTTCACACTGACGCTTCAGGGATAGGTGCTGGTGCCTGCCTCAGCCAAGTTCAAAACGGCGAGAATAAACCTATAGCTTACATTTCCACAGTTTTCTCAAAAGCTCAACGTGGTTATAGTGCCACTGAAAAAGAACTCGCAGCCATTCGATGGGCTGTCCGATCGTTAAAACCCTTTTTGTACGGTATCAAAGTGCATGTGTATACGGATCACAAGCCACTACTCTTTTTGCAAAAAAAACATGCCTCTAGTGAATCAAAGGGTGGCCAGAACTTTGGACGAACTTAATGACATTGACTATGAACTATTTTATGTACCTGGTAAAGAGAACATCGTCGCAGACACCCTGTCTAGAACTCCGTTTGAAATTCCAAACGAACCCGAAAATGAAATAATCTCTAACGATCCACCTGAGGGATTTTCAGTGGTTAAAATGTTGGGTGGTGGAGATTCGTTGTTTCAGTGTTTCTCACAGTTTTTATATGATAAACCGGCTTCTCATCTCCAAATAAGAGCGGCAGTTGTGGATGAGTTAGTAAATAACAGAAGTAAATATCATCTACCAACTGGCAGAACCAAAGAAGCAAATCAAGTACTGAAACAACTACAACTAACCAGGTATGCTGGTCAATTGCCCTTTGTCCATAGCATAGACGCCTTTACTCACCTTTATAAGATCCGGGTTTTAGTATATTACAGTAAAACACATCCTTTACACTTTGGGGATCCAACTCATAAAGAAGTGTGCCATCTGTTTTGCATAAGTGGCATTCATTACAATCTATTAGTCCCTGGAAGAACTCGAGTCCTTGAGTTGGAGAAGGAAGCAGTGTCGGTGAATAATTGCGAAAAAGAATTATCATCCAATAAACTTTATGAAATTGAGTACAAAATAACTGACGAAGATCAAATTACAGACCAGAATGATCAGCCACTGGAAAATTGGTTGGAATCTGGTGGGGAGGAAGTTATGAAGAAGAGGAAGAAACCTCCCACTAAATTATTATTTATAAGAAATATTTCCCTGATCAGAACATCACAAGATTCAGTGGAAATATTAATGGACCATATAGCCCAATGTCAGGCACATGACCCATTATTAAAAAGACTAAAAGGAGCTTTACTGAGACGTCAAGCCTTTCAAGGTCCCCTAAAACTGTTCAAATTTGCTAAAAACTTCTTATCAATAGTTGATAATCATATCCTCCATCGAAATCGAAAAGATCAATACCATTATGTGGTATCGTTTTCATTTGCCGTACAAGTTGCCATTATAAATCATTATGAATTTGTCCATATTGGACAGGGTAAACTCTATGCATTGTTGAAAAAAATTATTTGGCACCCGAAATTAAAAGATATCTGTCACGAAATATCTATGTCCTGTTATAAATGCCAACTAGCTAAAATTTCCAACGTATATCACGCTCCACCAACTCTTAAGATACATACAAGATACCCCTTTGAATTGGTCGCCGTAGACTTGTTACAATTACCGAAATCAGCTAAAGGTAATACTTATGCCCTAGTTTTTATCGATCATTTTAGTAAATGGATAGTAATACGATCAAAACATACCACCTTGGTAACAACAGCCTTACAGAGTATTTTACCTTATTTACCAATAATCCCTTCACGATTGCTAACGGATAATGCAAGGGAGTTTAAAGGTCCTGAATTTGAGGAGTTGCTACAACGAAATAATATCAAACATATTTATACAACTCCATATAATCCATCTTCAAATGGGATTACGGAGAGGGTAAACCGTACCTTACTACAATATTTGCGGCTTGTCCTTGAAAAATCCTAGTCTGTGGGATGTACAATTACCCCACGTTGTACTGACCTACAATCACTTGGTCCACTCTGCAACATCTAAAACTCCCTCTGAGATATTGTATCAGGAAGCGCATAATAAGCAACCTCGACTTCCTTGGACGGGGTTTAATACCCATTGGAAGGAGGGACATGAGAGTTTTTCTCCTTTCAAAGTGGACCAACTAGTGGCGTTTAAAATACAACTTCCAGGCGACTTAACTATAAATAAGTTTAAAGATCGATATCAGGGACCCTTACAAATAGTCAAAGTTAATCCAAATGAGGTAACTTATATAGTTAAATCATTGGAATCTGAAAGAGTTTATAGAGTGCATCACAGGCAACTAAAAAAATGGTATATTCCCCCTAAATATGTAAGAGAAAATCCTTTATTTAATAAATTACTAACAAACCAACTAAATACGAACGAAGTTCCAGACGACGAACATCTAGAAGAGGTTCCAGGGGATTCCTCAATGGCCACAGCACCATCACTAACATCAAAAATATCTGATATGGATTTCGAGAATGATTCGGATGATGAGGACGATGATTTCTTGGGATTTCCTGACTCTGCAGAAGTCAGGGAACTTTCTAGAGTGGTGTTGTGTAGCATTGAGGAGAATCTTCTTTTAAATCAACAGGTAATAAATAATTTGACAAAGGTAAGTGATTTTTCCTCTATTCTTCTACCTACTCTTCCTATATCTACTGTTCCTCAGATCTCTACTATCCCTAATTATTCTCCCAGTATCTCTACTGACCTGTCTTCATATAATCTCTCTCACTTATTTACTTCACCTAATTCTCCTTATGCAAGTTCTCAAGAAACTTTTCATTCACCTCACTTTTCAAATTCACCTTGTACTCTTTCTGAGACTTCTCTATTTAGTTCTCCTTCTCTTAATTCTCTCAATTCACCTTCTTTACTGTCCTATACTCCTCTTTATATAACTGACCAAAGGAACCAGATGATTCCATATAGAAGAGCACGAAGACTGTCATGTGAAGACCTCCAGAAAAGATTATACTCTGTCAATTCTCCAGTAATGACAGCAGAAGGAAGGAGACCATTGGAAATATCTGAATGTCAGCTTGAACCAAATGGAAACTCGTTGGAGGGTGATCTAAATTCCATGGAAATGTTAACTCCCAGAATGGCTGTTCCTGTAGTTCCTGTAAGAAGAAGTGTACAATGGGCACCTCAAGTAAAACAGGAGAATGGAAATACAGAAGCAAGCGTCCAAATGGTGGAAGAAGAGCGAGTGGATGGTGCGTTTGGTGAAGCTAATATTGCTTCTCGAACAAGATCGAGAGACCCAAGAGGATCTGTTTATGTGCCATGGATACAGCCGCGCATTCTGGAAAGAAGAAGGCGCACAGATGGAAAATAATTACGACTAAAAGATTCAAGATTTAAATATATTAGAAAATGAAAATAAATATATTAGAAAATGAAAAATAAAGTATGAGTTTATTCGGTAAAATCTATAATTAATCATGGAAAACCTGTATTATTTTGTAAAATTTGTAATTAATCCTGAAAAATCTGTAATAATCTAATTGTAAAGCATTAAGTAGAAACTTTGTAAGTAAATAATTAACAATAAATTAAAACGGTATAATAAAATTATTGTGTATATTGGTTTGATATCCCTAATTGTTCCGAAACGAAAATGAAAATCGAAATTTTTTATATTACTTAAGAGGATAGATGACACATACTAAAAGATATAACGGTATATATATGTATATTGCATGCAGGATAAAATAAATAAACAACGTAATGGATATATATGGTGAGGTTTTGATGTTTCCTTCGGGAAGTTCAAAACGTCTCTTGTATTGTCCGTTCATTGAACATATATTAATGGAATTAATATTTCTGTTGCAGATTCTCTTTTTGGGACACTCCTGAATCTCGCATTTTGAATCAGACTATGACCAACGGAGGGATAATCCAGGAAACCATCCGGTGAAATTCCTAAGAGTCCTTCTTCCAAGATTCGAGGACATTCCCAAAATCATTAATAATGACATCGCGGAGGACACAACTCACGTGTTCCTCTTTTCTTTGTTTCGGATGGCTTATGACTTGGTCCAACTGAAACCCGAACATTCCAGGGATACCTACTCCGTATCCCTTCCCAATATGGATTTTAGGGCAGAACATGCCATTGGACCAATCAAAAGAATTCTTAAAGCAATAGAACGCTACTGTCTTAATGCAAAGTTGTATGTGGTACTTCCCACTATCCCTGATTAACCATATTACAATTATCATAGGCATATGGCATTCGCTCCACCGGAAGCCCAGAAGTGGTATTCCCTGGATTTACATAGAACTTCGGATCGTGAACTTAACGAAGACTCTATTTTGGTATATAATGAACTGATGAAATTGCATACCAATGACCTCAGATGGAATAGGAAACATACAATTGCTCTATCGGATGTTTTAGACTTCATGGAACCTAGATTCCGTCAGCAATTCAACCAATTAACAGATCCCGATAATCATGTATAAACTTTGGGTCCAAGAGGATTTTTATCGGATGGTGTCCATCCAAGTAAACCCCTGATTAGCGCTTTTTGGAGAATGTTGTATGGGTATAATATATTGGACATCCCGAGTAGACCACGATCAGCATTGTTTCCAACCTCAGCCGAAATAGGGCCTACTATCAATTCTTTAAATAACGAAAGAAAAGCGTTGTCAACTTCCGCTCCAGCTCGTTCAATTTTGAGACCCGCGCGCACGATGACCGGCAGTGAGCCACCGCGCATTTATTCCCGCTTGAGTTTTGTTGACCCCTCTTCTTATACTCTTTCGACGTCTTATGCACCTGCCCCAGTTGCAGCTTCTGCTGTAACTGATTCTGACCCTGTACCTGTGGCTTCCACCTCGACTGCCACTGGAGTACCGTTTGTTTGTCATCCTCCACCTTTACGAAAACCCATGTGCGGTAGGTGTACCTTATTAGCTGTTGCGAATTCTCCAGCTGCAGCAACAGCTGTTCCTCCTTCTACAATTGCTTCCGGTTTCTTGGCAGAAAATCCTTTGATGCCATCTCCACCCGTGCCAAAACATTCGGCAACACCATATCAGGTTGTGGAGAGTCCATGGACTCGCAAAAGACCACTAGAAAGCTCCACCACACCTGTAACGGGTAAGAGATCAATTCAACCTCCCTGTTCTCCCGCACTACAACAGATGACTTACGAATATCATGATCTTGCCCAGGGACAGTTCGATCAGTTCCTCGCTTACCTTAAAGCTTTATTACATGCTTCTAGGGTAACAGTAGATGGAGTAGAAATGCGGAACATTTTGGAGATCATTTTGAGGAATTATGAACGGCGGTATGAGGGGTCGGAATAGAGCAAATCATCCTGTTTTCTTGTAGGCTAGTTTGGTGGGTTTTATAGATTCTTCGCTCTTCCTTCCGTCATATTATAACGGGTGGGGAAGAGTGTAATAATTTCTCTTTTCTCTTCTCTATTACAGCTCATCATCTATAATAACCCACATTTGAAGTTATATTATTGAAAATTATATGAATTTAGTTTCTGCAAGCTTAGGTAAATAAGAAAATAAAAATACATGGAAATATCAATAAATAGTAAAGAGCTGTTATTATATGAAATTGTTTTAACGAATTGGGTTGTAAGTATATATTGTAATTATTTTTTTCCACAAAATAGGAGATTTATATCAACTAGAGTACTTCCTTTTCTCTATCACCGATCAAATTGGTGTTTTGCTCAATTCAACAAAAGCCTAGAGAAGACCTCTGTTCCTCTATTCAGAGGTAAGATGGTTTAGCTTTCTTACACCAGGTCTTAAAAATTTGAGATACAGTAAAATAAACATTTTTATGAGTTAACTATCATGGCAAATAGTAGGTAATGCCTACATTAACTTCTCCAGGTCCCGGGTCCGGTTCCATTACCAGTACCAAATTGGGTCTGTGGAGCAGTTGTTTTCTAATAAAAGAGGTGTTGTTTGAAGTGGACCCTGTTCAGTCTTCTCAAAAGATTTATAGACTTCCATTTCAACTAGAAAAACTAACTGCACTATGAAGGTTATAAACTAAAAAGAATTCTAGTTTTTGTGCTTAGTTGTATATATAAGCTATTTGTGAAAAACAATACCCTTAAGAATAATTAAAAATTTAAAAGAAAAGATTCACTAGAAAGTGAGTCAGTGATAGATGAGTTTTTTTATTTAGACAATAAATATAATAATTCATTCTCAAAGTAGAGTGATTTGTAAGGTTCAACCTTTATGTAAGGTTATTATGTTTAACTGAAACAAAAATTTAACTGCCTTATCTGTGGAATTCACCTTTTTCTGTTATTATAAATATTCCTTTTCCCTATTACCCTTTACTTGTTATTATTCCCCTTCTTTCTTGTTAGGATAAAATTCTCTGTCATCCATTATTATCAAATCCCCTCCTACAATCATTATTAAAGATCCTTTTTTTCCCTTTTCTTTTTTTTAGTTGAATAATATATGTTCCCTCATAAATATTTTTGTAAATTTTAATATATATATTTAATATAAAGATAATCATAACCATTCTAAAACAAATTAATATAAATTGACTAGAATAAGAGCATTGGTTGCTTATGATAAATGTTTTCCATCTAACTTATTACTGTATACTGGTGTATACAACAGATGGGTAAAATAACTCAACAATTAATTAAATTAAGAGCTAGAGTTGGCAATCAAAGAGCCAGAGTTGGTAATTAATTGGTTGATTGGAGATTCAGTTAATCGTGTGAACTATTACTGTAGTTTGTAGTTTATTTAAGTTTATTTAATAAGAAATAAAAAAAAATAAAATCAGACTTGGAGTCATTTCTGAACAAGAAGTCGGAGTGGGAGTTCTCGTGCGGGCTCGAAAATAACCAACGTGGTTTAAGATTAGTGCACTAATCCGTGGGAGAGCAAATAAATTTCGTAAATAAATTTGTGGCTTGGGGTCATAAATTAAAACAAATGCGTGGTTTGGAGTTCGGAGTCATAAAATAAAATTTATATACACATAAATAAACATATTTTTTTATTGTATGCTTACTAAAAGAGGAAATCATATCATATTGTATACATTTTTTGAAAAAAAAAGATTCTGTTTATAATATTAAAGATAAAAAAAACATCCCTTAATCCCCTTTCTTTTCTTTCTTTGTATAAATTTTTTTTGTAAGTTGTTTCTATTAAATATTATATAAAATTCATTGGGTTTTATTCCCACTGAATTATTTTTTTTCAAATTTTAAAATAACAAATGTTATGATAAGATCTTCAGGTGTGTAAGTCCGAGTTTAAAAACCATATGGTCAGAGTCTACATTTTAGGTTGTCAAGTATGAAAATCGTTCCAAGTTTAATATATTTAAATTGTTTCTCACCACAGTTCTATTATTAATAAATGTTCTATATTTTTCATATTTCTTGAGTACATTCTGAGGCAGCAGAAGTTATACATATTGCAGCTCCAAGAAATCTTGTACAGAACAAGAGACGGCCTTCTGAAAAGGGCCTTAGCAAAAAAATTTTTAGATTTATTTAAAATACTGTAAGTTTTTTTTTGAATTCTATTTATTTAGGACAATTTTATTTCTTTACTATTATTATAATTTTTTTGTCACACGACCTCTATATTTTTTTCAATTTATCTACACAACGTCTATTACATTTATTACAATATATATATATATATATATATATATATATATATATATATATATTATATAATATATATATATATATATATATATATATATATATATATATATATTATATTATATATGTATCAAGTGGAACGATTGGAAAACTTACTTTTCAGAAGCTTAACATGTTTTTTTTTTTTTTAAATCATAACTGACTAGTGACTAGACTGTTTAACAAAAATTTATTTCACTTTAGTTTATTTTGAGACTGATTTGTCAGTTGACATGCAATAGGCACGAAAGGAAAACAGGTAATTTGTACTTTTATCGCTGAGTCTAGTTCTAGGTTTGGTAATAAATGGTTCTGCAGCCGAAAAGAATCTTTCAGTTTCTATTCTTGCTGGTGATATGGATTCGAGAGTGTCTATCAATTTTATTTCATTTGTTGTTCTTTTTACCAGTTGCCTTAAGGATTTTAAACTCATTGGATATATTCTTTGTAAGTGATTGACCTTCAGCTTTATGTTGAGGGTCTTTAGAAGCCCATTCAGATTGTATTTTGATTTGATGCGCCAATTTCTCACAAAGCGTCTTCCCAGCAAAAAAGGTCCTGTGGGGAAGCGTACTGGATATTTATGGACCATATGGAATGGCCAAATTTCCTACAGGTTTCCGGATGATCTTTATCCATTGGGACAAATCCATATTGGATTTATAAAAATTCCAGTGGGAATTTTTCTGAAGGATAAATCCTAAAAAATATCCTTCAGGATAGCGCAGGAAAATTCTAGTACCTGTCCTTCAGGAATTTTCCCATGTCAAAAATACAGGAAACCACAGGTCATAGTGAATGTTTCACACACACATACAAACACACCCATATAACATTATTTTCTGCAAAAAAAAAACGATAAATTTCTTATTAAATCAGACTTTAAGATCTGTAAGAATTAGAAAATAAAAATTTAATTAAGGAATGAAAAAAATGTCAAATACCTTTTGAAACGATGGCCAGACTGAGTCTGGCTATAGGGTTGGGGTTCGATCCCTCACGTTTGGATACAAGACATTAATTACTATAAAAGTTCCCCTCGTTGAATAGGGCTATGCCCATGAGGTGTGAATATTCTCTCTCTCTCTCTCTCTCTCTCTCTCTCTCTCTCTATATATATATATATATATATATATATATATATATATATATATATATATATATATATATATATATATATATACATCTATATATATATATATATATATATATATATATATATATATATATATATATTCTTTCTTTTTCTTTTTCCTCTCCCAGGAAGGATTCTTCATCCTGTCAGCCGCGCAAGCGTATTGAACATGACAAACGTCGAAAGAAAGCCCAGCCTTACCGCCCCCTCTGTACCATTAATTAGTGAGAGCTCGTCACAGACAGAAAATCCACCCTAGAGCATCATGGGACCGCGACGGACCCTCACTATGGTAAATCGTCAATGTAAGGGTTCATCCCCTGGCCCAGGTGGGCCACAACCATGCCCCCATACAAAACCCCGCCATTCTCTCCTATCATGCACCTTTATTCTCGCCTCTGCCAAACTCACATTTCTCTCGTTCAGACATTCGTTCACCGACTCAATCCACTTCCTCTTCGGTCTCCCAGCCGGTCGGTTCCCAACACACTCACCACTATACATCCGCTTAACCAACCGACTATCTCATCATTTCCACATGACCAAACCATCTCAACATACTTTCATTTATTCTCTCATTTACCCCTTTCTTCACACCACACCACTCTCTAATACGTTCATTACTCTCTTTATCAATTCTTCTCACACCTAGCACACCCCTAAGATTGTCCATCTGAACACATTGAACTTTAGATATACTTCCTATTATTCCAGTTCATAGTCTCACTACCATGCCACAATA
>JABUQX010047277.1:25000-36747 GCA_015478945.1 Trachelipus rathkii
TGGTATATATATATATATATATATATATATATATATATATATATATATATATATATATATACTCTTTACTATATATATATATATATATATACTCCTGCCTGCCTATGGGCGCCTCTTTAAAGGATGTTACATAAAAAGACATGATATTGAAAAATCGCAGATCACTACGCGTGGAACTCTGTGTCACGTGTTAGCTAAAACTCCAATAGAAGAAGCGCAAAAGTTGCCAAAAGCTGCTTTTTATCATGTAAAAATATATATAGCTATATATATATATATTTTTAAGGGGGCTCCTTCGAGCCGAGGGTGGGACAGAGGGGGGGACGACGTCCCCCGCTCGTCACCCTGATTCTTTCCATCTTTGCGATTTAATCTTGGGTATTCCTTTAGGTTTTTTGCAACTCTGACGCTCTATTGCCTTGAAATAATCGAAAAAAATCGATTACATCGTTCGTTTGATATATATTGGTTAACATCCTTTTAAAGGACAAGTTCCTATATATGTATATATATTCCAGCGTTTAGATTAGGGGACACATGTATCTAAAAAACTGCTATACCTACATAAAAACTGAATACATTTTTGAATTCACCGAACATTTTAATGCAGGAAATAATTTTTTTTTTTTTTTAATAATTATTAAATTTAATAAGTAACTAAAAAAATAAGATAACATCGTACGTTGAAAACGTTAATTTAAACTTGTTTCCCATAAAAAAATGTTTTTATATCTTTTCATTATTTTAAGGTTAACTTTAAAAATCATGATTTTTAATATTTTAAGATTATTAACTTAAAAAAAATACTTTATATACTTTTAAAAATTATTTCACCAGCACTCACGGGTCGGGGCGATTAGGCCTACCCGTGTGTGCCATGCATTTACGTTAATAAAATAAAAAAATAATTTTTATTTTCCATCTCATGCAAGTCGTAATTTTCAAGATGTCTGCCGAGCCTAATATTGGGGAATCATGTCTCCGAAATTCGGGGAAAGGCGAGAACTGTCGTACATCAAAATATATTTATTTTTTATTTTTTATTTTTTTTATCGCACTTTATGTTATTTCTTCTTCGTTGTCCTGCATTAAAATGTTCACTGATTTCAAAAATATATATTCAGTTTTTATGTACAGTAGATATCATAGTTTTTCAGATACATGTCCCCTAATCTAAACGCTGACCATATATATATATATATATATATATATATATATATATATATATATATATACCCTATATATATATACCTCTCATATATATATATATACTCTTTACCACCTCATATATCTGATCAGTGCTTTTTTTGGGGTTTGTTTCACATATTGTTGATATATGGGCAAAGTTCAGTTTTTACCGATCCTTGTGAGAAGTCAGTATATGGGTTGTCTCCTCGAGTCGCTCAAGGTCGTTCAAGGTTAACTCAGTCACGAGTCTATTTGCAAGCGACGAAAGCAATATATATATATATATATATATATATATATATATATATATATATATATATATATATATATATATATATATATATATATTTATAAAAAATAATATATACATATATATATATATATATATATATAGGTGAAACTAAAAAGCCTCGAAAAACTTAAGATAGGTACAAAGAAAACTGATAATAAATGGAATCAGCGTAGCCAAATTTGTATGGAAAATGAAAATTTTTACGATTTTTTGTATTTTTTATATCTCCAAAACTACGATAGGTACTAGAAAACTAATAACATATTTAGAATCAGCGTATGAAATATGTATGAAAAGATTTTTTTAACAAAAGCAGGGTAAACCACCGCAAAGATGCAAGAGGTCAGGGTCTCTCGACTCCCACGGGGACGATAGGCCTATTCCCCCTCCGGGGAGGGTCTCCGGAACCTCCGCTCTTTGGTATTTGGGTGTCGCGGGGTTTCTCCGCCCCTCCCTACGGGGCATGGAAAGAGTCCCCCCTCTGTCCCACCGTCGGCTCGAGACCCCTAAAAAAAAATTTATACGCTGATTGCATATATGTTATTAGTTTTCTTCTACCTATCGTAGTTTTGGAAATAAAAAAAAAGTAAATTTTTTTTCATTTTCCATTAAATTTCATATGCAGATTCCCTATACATTATCGGATTTGCTGTATCACATCCTTTTGGGTAAGCCTCTTTGGTTTATTGAAATATATATATATATATATATATATATATATATATATACTCTATATGTATATAACCTTCTTCTTACTATCTTATTATATATACTATATATATATATATATATAACATATACTCATATATAATCCTCAATTAATTTTTAGTTTCAGGTACTTTCTTTAATTTTGTTTTGGAGTTATGGTGATTGGGTTGCGTATTTAATACAATACCATAAAGTAAAAAAACTTCTAAACAAGTATATATATATATATATATATATATATATATATATATATATATATATATATATATATATATATATATATATTATATTTATATATATATATAAATATTATTTATATCTATTTATATATATATAACTTCGTCTCTCTTCATATAATTTACATTGATCCTTCAGACGAGGCGACTCGACAACCCATATACTGACTTCTCACGTGATCAAAAGCTATTTGGCTTATTTATTATGATATACAATAAATTTGAGGTAATAGTTGACCAGAGGGGTGTCACCCCCGATTTTTATGAAAATTACAGGATATACTCTAAAAAATAATAATGAAGAATAGTGAAAACGAAAATCGGCGGTCTCTTTAGGAAAAAAAAGTTACAGCCTCTCAAAGATGTTAAAAATCCAGTAGACTTTTCATTTATGATCGATCCAGGTTAGGTCTCATTTCAGGCCCTATATTTCAGGTTATGATAAGTTTTGTTAGGTATACACAGAGAAAATCTATGTATACTTAACAAATCTTATCATAACCTGAATATTGAAACCAACATGAAGGCCACTTATTTTTTTATAACAAAGCCTATGAAAAATTTTAAACTTTGAGAGGCTGTAACTTTTTTTCCTAAAGACATAAATCATTTTCGTTTATTTAAGCTTCATTATTATTTTTTTTAGAGTATATCCTGTGATTTTTAATTTTTTTATATAAGAAAATCCGGTAAAGGTATATAGCACAGGACTCTACATATTTTCTGAAAAAATTCTAAGTCCAAAATCAATATAGGTATCGATATGTGTAATAATAATAATAATAATAATAATAATAATAATAATAATAATAATAATAATAATAATAATAATATATAATAATATAATATAATATAAATAATATATAATAATAATATTAATATAATATAATAGTAATATATTGACCTATATATACATATCGATATATTGATTTTGGACAGAATTTTTTCAGAAAATATGTGGAGTCCTGTGCTCTAGAATTGTTCAAGTACAGAGTACACTACAAGTACATGGTATCAAAGAAGTACAAATAAAAAAACTTTTATATTTATATATATATATATATATATATATATATATATATATATATATATATATATATATATATATATATATATATATATATATACTATCTTTATATCATCATCATAATCATCATCACCACCCATCTTATCTTTAAGACTGGGTAGGATGCGTAACACGCTTATACCGGAAACATAAAAATGGTAAAAGAATCAGCAGGCGGTGAAGAAAGAAATCCCAGTACCGCGCCCTTTATGCAATTAGTGAGAACTCTGTCAACAGTCCTTGCGGAAAGATCACTAGGCTTCACGGGACGCGATTGACCCCTCCAGCTGACCTCTCGTCGCGTGTATGTTCATTCCTTGCCCGGATTTAGGGCTACAACCATACCTCCTCTGGAAACTTCCCACCATTCCTATTATGCGCCTTTCTTCTCGCCTCTGCCAAACTCACATTTCTCTCTTCCAGGCATTCTTTTCTGATTCAATCCACTTTTTCTTCGGTCTCCCAGCCGGTCGATTCCCAACACACTCACCACTATACATCCGCTTAACCAACCGACTATCATCCATCCTTTCCACATGACCAAACCATCTCAACGTACTTTCATTTATTCTCTCATTTACCCCTTTCTTCACACCACACAACTCTCTAATACGTTCATTCCTCATTTTATCAATTCTTTCACACCTAACACGCCCCTAAGATTGTCCATTTGAACTCTTTAACTTGAGATCTATAAGGTGGTATAACTGACCATACATTGCACGGGTAGCTGCTCTCTCATGTTAGATTCAGTCCTCAAGACTTAGTCCCTTTACATCCACCAACGATTTAATTGCACCAGCCACCTTCCTGCCATTCACAATTTTCCTATTACACTCTGCATCATCCGTTCCCTTTTCACCCAACATATATCCTAAATATTTAAGCTCAGACACTTGTTCCAACTGCTCACCATCTAACATAACTTCACACTGAGGACTGTCCTCACTCACAACCATAACCTTACTCTTATCTACGTTTACTTTCAAACCAGGGTTGCACCACACACTACCTACAATCTCTCTACTAGTCCTCTCAAAGAAAACTCTCTTCAGATTCGCACACAAAACCAAATCATCCTCAAAAATATGGTAGAATCAGAAGGGTTGCACTGGGTGGCTGCCCGGGAGCTTGCCCACCCACCCGGGCTGGGCATTTTATGCAAACGGGCAAAGAAGAAGGCGGGTTTATAAAAAATTATAACGTAGATTGATATAATTATTAAGAACTGAGATAAAAGAACAGAATTATTACATATATTTACACTGTAATTACAGTATTATGGAAAGAAATGTTGGGTTTTTAAAAATTATATTAACTAGCTATATCAATTTTATTAATAGTCACTTGAAGTCTTGAACACAAAAGAAAATTTAGGTACATAATTATTATATACTTTGAAAGAAAACTTAATCATTAGTACAATAAAATGTAATTGCAACTTAATCATTAGTACAATAAAATGTAATTGCAATATTGTGAAACTGAAAAATGGGCTTTCAAAGATAAAAAAAAAAAACAAACATAACTTTTAAACTTAATTATCAATTTAATTAATTAACGACACATTAACTATATAAGCAAGTAGCAACACACATAACTGACATAAGAGTTAAGACCTGTATATTATTCTAAATTTCTAATATTGTATATATTCAATAATTCAATTATGGAATCATAATTATTAAATTATAATACCTGTTTGATTAAAAATTAAAATATACATGTTCTACAAATCTACAATTCATTTAAATTTTAATAGCGATTTATCTTTCCTTCATGTCTAATAATCTAATTACTTAGCCTATAGTCTTAGGATGTAGCTTAGCTTAGTAGCCTAGGCTGCCAGCCCCTGCCTAGCCTAAGTCTACTTTTTTATTTATTTGTATTTTGAACCATTTTCACATTTTGTGAAGATTACTACATTTGTATAACTAATTGATGAAATTTATAGTTTCTTTAATTTGTAAAAACCATTTAAAAACAATTATTTTTTTCTAGTTAAATAAAAAATGTAATATTTAAGATAATAGGGGTGATAAAAGAAAAATATTGATAAAAATTACAATTATAATATTATTACATGCTTGGCCTAACTAATTTTGCCTGATTTGTTTCGGTTTACATTTTTAGGAGAAACCGAGAAACAGCTGGTTTCCTTCTTCTTATTCACGCACGAACTGTCAAACACACTCACAAAGACACAAACACACATTATAATATATATATATATATATATATATATATACATATTTATCTTTCTAAAAATCTATATATATATATATATATATATATATATACTTTATATACTATATATATATATATATATAACATTATAAAAAAAAAAATATATATATATATATATATATATATATATATATATATAGGCCAGCCTCCCGAAAGCATCATGCATGTAACTAAAAAAATATAACAGCTACAGGATAATAAATATTTTTGATTTCTGCAAGAAATTTCATCGATGAAACTTTAAAAAAAAAAATTATTTTACTCTAATATTTATTAATAACACCTTAATTATAATCTTTGGTCTGGCAGCGTAAGCTCTCATACCTCGCAGCGACGCTCTCTTCAACCTTCCATTTCTGAAGTAGTACGAGAGCAATTGCCAAATATTGTTTTAAATTATGCTCTGGAGAAAATATTATTTTCTTTTTTATTTCCTTTGGGGTTGAGGCGACGGAGGGACAGCGTATTTAAGTGCCCCTGTCATTACGAGAGAGAGAGAGAAGAGAGAGAGAGAGAGAGAGAGAGAGGTAGTAAAGCAGGTTCTTACTGATAATATATATACCGGTATATATATAATAATATAATATATATATAATAATATAATAATAATATATATATATATATAATAATATATATATATATATATATATATGTATATATATATATATATATATATATACTGCTGTTAATTTCGCAACTCACCGTTCGGCTGCTGGGCTATGTCGACGTATATGTAACCTTAATAATAATAATATATATATATATATAATAATATATGTATATACACATATATGCTGTATATATATATAACTTAATATCTATATATATATATATTCTTATATATATATATATAATTCTGCTAAGAATACATATATTATAAATTTTTAAATTTTTATAAAATCTATTTTGTCCATTTTGCCCACCCATTTTGCCCAAAAAAACCTGGGTTTTAAAAAACCCTGGGTTGCAACCTGTAAGGGATCCTCCACTCTCATACATTCTCCATCATTCTAACTCTATCCTTTGTCACCCCTACCTCTAATTCTTTCTACCTCATCCATATACAGATTGGATTGCCAAGGGAGACATACCACATCCCTGTCACACTCCGCTATTAATATTAAAATAATCACTTTCGACTCTATCTATTCTTACACGCTTCACTATCGTCATACATACTTTTTGATTCTATTCAGAAGCACCACCAACACCATATCACTAACACCTGCCATAGATTCCCTATTAATCCTATTTATTATACGCCTGTTGCAAATCCATAAATCTAAATACAATTTATTCTTCTCCTCCTCATTATCCAAATCATTTGTTTCAATGTTAAAGATTTGATCACACATCCTCTACCACTTCTAAACGCACCTAATTCTTCACCAATTAGATCTTCACTCATTCGACGCACTCTTTCAACCAAAATATCAACATATATCTTCCCTACAACACTCAATAGACTAATTTACCTACAGTTACCTTTTTCCCCTTACCCATATATAAAAGGTATATTGAGAGCTCCTTCAATCCATCAGACCTTACCCTCACAAACGTTTTGGTATACAACTTCCAAATCAATGAACCACCATCTCTTCTTATATATATATATATATATATATATATATTTATATATATATATATAGCAACTACTTCTATATATATATATATATATATATATATAACTATATACTACTATATATATATATAGCAATAATATATATACCTGTACTATATATAACATGTTTTTGTGGTAGAATCTGAGAGTTTGAGGATTGGTAGAAAGATTTGGAGGTTGGGTGTGTAAAGGATGGGTTTGAAGTAAATGTAGATAAAGGTAAGGTTATGGTTATGAGTGAGAACAGTCCTCAGTGTGGTGTGAAATTATGCTAGATGGTGAGCAGCTGGAACGAGTAGTGTCTGAGTTTTAAATATTTAGGATATATATATATGTTGGACGAAAAGGGAACGGATGATGCCGAGTGTAATAGGATAAGTTGTGAATTGCAGGAAGGTGTCTGGTGCAATTAAATCCTTGGTGAATGTAAAGAGAGCTAAGTCTTGAGTGCGCTGGTGTCTTGCGTGATGGTAAGTTGTTACTACTGTGTTAATGTATAGTAGTAAGACTATGGTCTGGAATAAGAGGTATGAATCTAAAGTACAATGTGCAGATGGACAATCTTAGGGCGTGTTAGGTGTAAGAAGAATTAATTGAAGAAATGAGGAATGAACGTATTACAGAGTTGTATGGTATGAAAAAAAGATAAATGAGAATAAATGAAAGTATGTTTAGATGGTTTGGTCATGTGGAAAAAGATGGTGATAGTCGGTTGGTTATCGGATATATAGTGGTGAGTGTGTTGGAATCGACAGGCTGGGAGGCAGAAAGAAGTGGATGTCATCACTCTCTTGAGGAGTGAAAATGGGAATTTAACTTGAAGAACGAAAAAGATGCATAATAGAGATCAAAAATAGCAGGGTTTGTGAGGTGTATGGTTGTAGCCCCACCTGGGTAAAAAGTGAACAACATTGGCGAATGCCGCCGTTAGGGTCCGTCACTTGGTCTCGTGAAGCTCTGGGGTGGATTTTCTGTGCGGCGAGTTCCCACTAATAGTATAAAGGGAGGTAGGCTGGGCTTTTACAAACTTGTCACTTCTTCTGCTACTTTTCTGTTTCTGCATGGTATTGTTACGCACCTGCAGTCTTGGGAAAAAAGTGAAGTTGATGATGATGACGATGATGATGATGATGATATATATATATATGCTGCTCTTAATATATATATATATATATATCTTATATATATATATATATATCTTTTTATATATATATACGGTATATATATATATATATATATACTTTATATATATATATGTATATATATATATATATATATATATATATATATATACATATATATATACATAATATATATATGGTTTTTATATTTACATTCATAAATGTAATTTATTTTAGAATATGCATTTACATAAAGAAATAATAATATCAAAATAATAATAAGAAAATGAAATAAAATGAAATAAAAATATTGACGAGTTAAAATGCCAAAAGTGCACAAGTACCAAACACAAGTACCAAGTACAAAAGGCTCAAGTACAAGTACAAATACAAGTACACTGGTTTTGGCTTTTACGGTACAGTACAAGTACTCAAAAAAATGTACTTAAGTACAAATACAAGTACTTGTAGCGTACTTCAACTTAACCCTGATATATACATATCGATATATTGGATTTTGAACAAAAATTTTCAGAAAATCATAATGCGATCTGTGCTACCTGGTGCCTTAGAAAATCACTTTAGTTTTGAAACTTTTTCCTAAAGAGATAACCGATTTTCCGTTTTCACTATTCTTCATTATTCACTTTTTTAGAGTATATCCTGTGTTTAATAAAAATCGGGGGTATTTTCCACTGCTCTATATATTATAAATTTAAATTATAGAAGGTAATTATTTAAAAATATCGTACACTTTTTAAGAATCTTACGTTTGGTAGCGCCGAGACGAATTTACGTTCGGGATATCTCACCACTTCCTTTCATTTTGCTTCAGTCACAGCAACAGGAATCAAATTGTCTAAATATCCATTAACTCTTCTCTTATCTGTTTCCATGTACTCGCGATTCAAACAGTTCGCTGAATGCAAGGTCAACACCGCGATCACGATCATGGGATTAAGAGGAGCACGCATGAGCGATGAGTGAAAAATGGTGGTAGCGAGACATAACCACCTACGGCTGCAGCACTTGGATTTGTTTCTACCAGCACGACATACGAACATACAGTATGAAATCTTATAGGTACCCACATATAAGGATGCTCCGCCATGCATATATATATATATATATATATATATAATATATATATATATATATATATATATATATATATATATATATATAACTTATAATATATATATATATATACTATATATACTATATATATATATATATATATATATATATATATATATTTATATATATATATAGTAATTGATCTAAATATTTTCTGAAAAAATTTTCTAAGTTCAAAAAAATTATAAGTTCAGAAAAAGTAAAGTTTTTAAGAAAATTCTTTGAGTGACAGCTTCTGGTTATGTGGCTGCCGCTATTAATACTGTAAAAACAACTGGGAACTTAAATTTTGAACTTACTTCGAAGCATCAGATACATATATAACATATTATGTACACTAACCGCATATATAATATAATATATATATAACCCAATATATATATATATACCTATATTTCTTTATATATATATATATATAACCACACCATATACTATATATATAAGGCGCCGGCAGGATGAGAATCAGGGAATGATTTTTAAATTCAATTTCACAAGGGAAGGGATATTATATGCGCATATATATATATATATATATATATATATATATATATATATATATAATATATATATATATATCTTTATATATATATATACGTATATATATATATATATATATATATATATATATATGCTATATATATATATATATAACTATATATATATATCCCTCTATATATATATATATATATATATATATATAATATATATGCTATATACTCCATATATATATATATATATATATATATATATATCAAATACCCCACATAAGATTTTTGGCGTTTTCTTACCGTCTTCGACGTTTACGCACCAGCGGCACTGTATTTACTATTTGAATCCAAATTTATATTTGATAATAAATGTGAATGCTTAATTCACTGTCAGTCAGAAATTAAATTTGGAAAGACTGTGTAAGTCATATATGACCTTTTTTTAGTTACTTTAATCACAAGTAAAATGAACTATAAAAAGTAGTTGCAAAAAATATTTGGTTTGGTTGAGCAAAAACTTTTAAAGAACTAATTTATTATTTTTTATTTACCAGTTTAATTATTGTTTATTTGGAATAAGGTAATTCTTTGCTTCTTTCCTTTACAGTCTGTTATAACGCCATCAATTAATTGTGTTTTTCAAAGCTTTCTCTGTGAACACTGAGTAATCCATTTAATCGATCTTCGAAATGACGGTTGACCAGCCAAGTTACTCTTAAGAAGTGCTGAATATTTCATTATTTTGGGAGATAGTTGATGACGTTAAATTTTGTTGCTTGTAAAGCAGCAGGGGAAAAGCGCAACAGTAGGATCAGTTCACCGCCCAGCACATTTTTATCTACATCAACCCTTGAGGTCCCATCCTGATTTCTTTATAAGTTTGAACCGCTGACTCTGCTTCACCTTTCAGTTTCTCATCCAATAACATACTGGTGATTTAATTTTTTTGTTTTATTCAGATATGGTTAAATTTTTATTTAGCGGGATGTAAAATACAGAGAAATGTTGGTATTCTGTTGTCGTCCAAAAATCTGATATGCAGAGATGAAATCAGTGAATCTAGGTATAGTATAAATAGAGAAACCCTGAAATAATCCTCCACAGAACTACATCAAAGTTAGGTCTTTACATTTGTTTGGATACTATACTTTAGCACATTGAAATTCTATAAAAAAAAAAAATTCACAGTTATGCTTTTTGGTAAAAGTTCATGAAAACAGACGACATGACATCTCAATTGTTTTTCTCTTTCCATGCTTTCCTTGACTGTAGCATCTTGTTATTGGTTTTAGTTGGAAGATATTCACATTTGAAAAAAACGATCAAAGTCAAGAACCTTATTGTGATAACTAACCAAATAGTAATTTGGGTTCTAACACTTTGGCAAGTTCCAAATATTTCACATTTTGGCTGGGTTGCTGATCAGATAAGGTTTCAAACCAGTTTAATGCCAGATGACTTAGCAAATTGACAGGACATATTGGGATTCTTATTACCTTTATGATGTTACATTCATATATTAGATTATTATTATTATTATTATTTTATACTATATTTATATATATATATATTGTGTGTATATATTCCACCTTATATGTTATATTACCATATAATATTCCTTCTATATTTTTCTTTTCAAAATA
>JABUQX010047278.1:0-12500 GCA_015478945.1 Trachelipus rathkii
TTTTTTTTGAGAGCTTCACGGCTATTATAAGGGTTTTAGTTTGTATTTTCAGGACAGCCGTACCCTCTTTTCAAGTTGCTAGAATTTATTTATGAAAAATGCTTGTTCAAGAAAACACAAACCACACACGAAAACACACATATATATATAGTATAATATAGTATAGTATATTATAATATATATTTGGTATGTATTGGTGAAGATTTGCTTTTCGTTTACTAATATTTATTTATTATATTATTTGATTATAATGGGAATTTGTTATTTATTGATATATAAGAAAGCTTTTTCTTGTGTATTAAATATATAATATATATATATATATATGTTGATGAAAGTAACAAATAAATCACGTAATTTTAATTATTAAGAGCTTCACATTCTATAAAAAGTATTAAGAAAGAAAAGTCCTAATTAATTATTTAAATCATATAAATTTAACTCTACACCTCTACTCTCTCTCTCTCTCTCTATATATATATATAAGTATATATAATATATATATATTAGGTATATAGGTATAAATAGTATATATGATGTATTATATATAGATAATAATATAATATATATATATATAATATAAATCACTATAGTAGTAATAATATTTATATATGATATTTTGTATGATTCTATGCAGTAGTAGAAAAACAAAATATATGTACTGGTACTAGCGGTAGTTGATTATGAAAATTGAGTTATAATCGAGACTAATACTAGATATTATTATTTTTTCCTTGTATAAATTAAAGTATCAATGTTTAAACAAGTAGATGTAAAGTAAACCAAAAATAAATTATAAAAATCGCTGGCTTGACATTACAAAAACGCCTTTGGTGTTGTTTCGTTTTTAAATTGATAAACATTTTCATAAAATTTACTGAGAAACAACAAGAATTATAAGAATAAAAAGGAACAAAGAGAAACAATTACGAAGAGAAAAGGAATTGGAAAAATAAAAAGATAATAGAAAGAAAAAGAATAAAAACATAGGTTGCGCAACCAAAGGAAATAACCTGACACCAAGGAATAACAGACCATAAAAAGAAATAAACCAGAACAAAGGAATACAACGCAATAAGGAAAATGATTATCTAGAGCAAAAGAATAGAATCAATCTCATACATTTAAAATGGTTTACAACAACAAACGTTTCTCATCGTATAATCATTCAAAATCATCATCATCAACAATCATAAAAGGGGAACACCAGATTACACAAAGAGAAACTACTCCATCGGACCTTGAGAACCCTGAGAGGTAAGTTACCACGAATTTATCAGTTGCGCAACTCTGCTCGCGGAAAATATCAGAATGATATCTAGCAAAGAAGATGCCCTACCTTTTCAGGGAAAGAGGAAGAATACCGAAATTGGAGAGAACGAGTGGAGGATGTAACTCTTGGTGGGAAGAAAAAGTAAATATCGGGTTTGAAAGAGTCCATCTATTTCTGATTCTTATGCTTTACGCGATATTTAAAAACAGTACAATCGAATTATAGAGAAGAAAGAATTATAAGATCGATAGATGTAGATAAATATATGTTAGTATTCTTAAACAGATAACCTCAGTGGCGTAATAGCACTTATAAACTGGATCCATTTGGAGAGACAGCTATTCAATCGGAAAATATGGTATTGAATCTATCCTCGTTGCGCTTATTACCATGCAACTTCATTATTCTGAAATTGAAAGAAGCAAAGATGAATCCATGAAAGATTATATATACTAAGATATGAAAAATATTCCAGGGAATGTGAAAATGCAGGCGGTGGTAAAATGTCACAAGGAATGAAAGGAAGTCGACTGCTTTCGTAGGGACGGTAGCAATCAATTTGAACATGATTGATATGTGATCATTCATGACTGGTTAGAAAAGAAATTCAGCATCTGGAATGTCAAAACCTATGTATAGGAAACCTTAAAATTAGTTAACTTGTTCTTGTCATATCATCCATGTGAATAATTTTTGAAACGAGATATCAATATAGAACAAGAGACATAAAGAACGACTTGTATTGAATTTGTCAATGAACGCGCATTACATCTAGTTATACAACATCAGGTTAACAACACGTAAATATGAAAATTGACATAGCGTAATAACCTAAGAGATATCTTTTTTAAAGTGCAGATCAGAAAAACACTTTTCACTTAGTAAACATTTCGTCGTAAAAAGTTTTGTTCTGCAATCTATTGCAAATTACAATTCTTTCGTCGAAAAACATTTCTCATCACTGAGAATATCTTGTGGGCCGCAGATTGTAGTAGATATGGTCCGAGAATGGAAAATAAAATCTATATATTCATACGATCAGTGCACAAACAGAATCATACTGAATATTTTCATTAAGGACTCACGAGAAAGAGGAGAGATACGGGGAACTTCATTGAGCAAATATATATTAAGCAACTGATGAAGAACAAGAAAGTTTGAAAGGAACTGTCAGCTTATGCCAATGACATACATATAACGAGCAAATCCACGATATGTAAAAGGTACTGGATCTAGCGACAGAAAGTGTTAAAAATTCTCTCTTTTATATGTGCGTATAAGCTGTTATAATTAGATTAACTAAAGAACAAATTTGAAGAAATGAACAATAAGAGCGCTCATAAGAAAGCAACTCAGCACTTGTTTTCCTCATCTTTTGGACAGATACGAGATAATCAACTATAAAGGCCGATTCAAGTACGTTAGATATGAGGCACAATAACTTAGATATGGAGAAGATCTGCGAGTCTATGTAAAATCAATTTACCATGGAGTTATGAACTAGAGCTTATCTGAGTCAAACCTCGAAGGAAACGTTCCTCCTGGATGATCAGTGGAAGAGGGCGAAACTTTAGAAGATAAAGTAAAAGATTTAGCCTTGAGGCTATGATGTTATACTAGGGACTACTTCGAGAACACGGCATGGATTTATTGTGATGAGCCTATGAGCATCGGGATACGGTCTTTCCAGACTAATCATAATGACCATGTACACACAGTGGAAGAATTCCAAACACATTCCCTGAAATAATCTCATTGATTAAAAAAAATGGAACACAGCAAGATGTGGCTTTGGGAATAGACAGGCGACTGGTTAGGAGTCGATTGGAAGGCGCTACTACACCCTAAGTGGGAGATAAATCACAGTCGTGGAAAGAATCACGAAAAAGAGAGACCCACTTATAAACATGATCGTGTATGAGTGAGATAGTTGGAGGGAAAGAAACGTACACTGGCATGTAGCGGATAAGGATTGGCAGTGCACGTCACAGATATGAATTGAGAGAGTAGTAGTTCAATATGATTTTAAGACAAAACCCTTGGAAGTAGGTCACAAATTTACAAAGAAATAGAGGTGGGCTGAATGTGTTTGAGTGTAGCGACTTGAATAGCAGAAACTAATTGACTAGATGACGAATCTTCTGCCTGTAGGCCCTATAGGTGGTGGTGGATAGCTGGTCGCTCTATGGAAATACGAGGTTATGTAATGACACGAGTGGTGGGCTCAGCTCATTGAATTTAGGAGAAATGGACCAAATAGAAGATTTTTAAATGATGGTGGACTGCTATGTGTCCAGACTATATTGGTCAGGGCGGCGATTCGGAGTAAATGAGCTGATAAGAGGCCTCACGTGCGAACAGGTCCTGGTGGGTTGATAACCAGCTTCTATGGCAGGGATAAGATGTGGGTGTATCGTACTCGGAATGACCCTATGGGGATACAATTCTTTAATCCTGACGCTATCCAAATGGGTTGAGGAGAGCGAGAGAGGAAGATGTAAGAAAGAATATAAATCCTAACAGGGTAGAAGAATTTGGAAAATCACCATTATGGCAACTCCATCAGAAAGTCTCCTGAGAGTAGAAGCAACTCAGGCGGAAATGTTAGTTTTAATAGAATTGCTTTATGGACACCCTTATTGCTCATGAATCAGTGCACGAGCGAGTAGTAGGAGGATTTGCGGAGGAGATCGGATGAAGGGCTTACCATGTGGGCACCCAACAAACGTTGAGTATAAGTCAACCTGGAGCTTTGCGACTATAGCTGTAGCCAGAGAGTAGAATCAGTTCAATGCCAGACAGACCTAGGTAGTAGAATTGCAGCTGCCTAGAGTGTCACATGATAATAGTGAATTTGCGCAAAGTAAAGATAGACTAATCTACACACACCCAATGTAATGCGGTTATAATCAACAATAACTGCAGGAAGAATAGAGGCACGGAAATGTGGCATTATGACAACAATCATCATCACCATCTAGGGAGGTACCACTTCTTCTTGCAAAAACAATAATCAACGCAAGAGAAAGGTCTAGAATAAATAACATGTACAACAGGGAGGCTGTGGAGGGAGTTATTAGATGGTACACCTACAAGAAGCTTGTAAGAGTCCAAACAGCCATAGTTTAATACAGCGATTTGCCGAATATGAAGTCAAAAGATAAGGAATTCCTTGGTGTAGATATCATAATAAAGATGAGCATCATGAGAGAAATGGTGTGTCGCGGTATGAGGTGGCTGACAGGATAGAAGTCATCCCGGCGCGGGCTAACGAGCGAGCATTCGCGGGAGACCAAGACAGTATTACGTCCGATACACTCAGGACCTGGGTCCACTCGTCTTTAGAGAGTACACTTAGAGGGCGCTAAGAGTGCTTCATTCATCACGAGAATATAACAAACCTAGCGTGAAATATTTACTAGATTGATCGGGAAGAAGTAACACACTACACAGAGACCATCGAATACTAATTCTACGACTGATACATACTTCCATTGAATCATGCCACCTTTTTATGTCTCAGATTTAGTCCTATCCTTGGCCATTCCTTAGCCTTCTTGCATGAAAGTGTAAAAAAGAATAGAGTTAGATCAGAAGCTAACGAAAGGGTAGGTTATACAACGAAGATAATTCTTGTAAAGCGCAGCGGAAGACAGTCCAACTCTTAAGTCGAAACAAATCGGAGTAGTGCGAGAAGACAAATAGCAACGATGCTATTTTAGAAGAAGCCAGATAGACAAACGTTGATCCATTTTAGAAGAAGCTAGATAGAACGGAGGAACCTTAAATCCATGAGAGAAGTGAAGATTAGGAGGTATATAGGAATCTTCTGAGAATGGTTGGGATAAAGTGTCAAAGGAAAAATAATTCACAAGAATAAAACCCTAGAGAATAGTAAACATAAGTAGAGTCTGGAAAAGCTAACTTAACCAATGTCTAGAAAAATATTACGAAAAAAATTATACAGATTTAAAAAGAATTATAGAATGCAATCAATGATATATCTTATTTAACACCGTAGAGAAGTTGTATGGAAGGAGTCTAATTGAAAGGGAAATGGCCATTAAACATAAATTATGAAATGAAAAATGAAGATGAGTTTCAGAGTTTTCCCTTAATTAAAGATTGATTATCTGATGTGCGAGTGGTATAGATAAAATATAAGTTACATAAGATTCTTGAGTATTTATCAGATTTTAAAATGTATAGATTCGATTTATACAATAGTGTATGGTATTATTATATAGATTGACTTTATATTAATTATGTATTACATGTTCCTATTAATTATGTGGTTTTATTATATATTATGTTGATTCTATTAATTAGTGAGTGACACTATTTGAGTGATATGTAATTATAGTGTACTATTATTGAGTGTTAATGTTGTGTTATTAAGGATTGAGCTGTTATTGTAAGTAAATATATATAAATAATTAATTATTATTATTTTATATATTATTTATATAAATATATTATATTATATATTATTTATAAATTTATAAATATAATTATTTAATTATTTAATTATATTATTATTATTATATATTATATTAAATTTATATATCATAGAATATATTTAATAATAAAATCAACTTTATTTATAATCGTTATTTCTGAGTTTCATGAATAACTAAGAAAAAATTTTTGAAAAGTATGGTAATTTTCAGTATTATAATGATTATCTCTCTTATAATTTATATAATAAAAATTGGCTCTATAAATGATTTTTCACCTTATATACTTATTTACTTTAAATTTTCTATTATAAAATATATATAATATATAATATTATAATATTTTAGGATTTGCTATATAAAGATAAATGGTAGATTAAAATATCTACTACATAGTAGGTTCGAAATTGCTCATTACAAACAAATCATTGTATATATATTCTTATACCATAAATCAGATTTACCTCTACTCTTATAACATGGGGGTGGATAAAGAACCCATATTAGGGCTATTCTAGGCTCAAGGGGAGGCTAGAAATATGGCACTTTGAGAAAAATAGTGATTATCTATTTTTTCAAGTTGCACTATGTGGCACTTTAAAACTTCACAACATATTGTGCACCTTTACGGATGTGCATACCGACATTTGGCACTTTCACAATGGCATTTTTAAATATTGGCACTACCACAATTGAAGCATTCAAGAAATACATACTTCGCGCAACTATTTTCACATTGGCCACTGCCTAAAACCTTTGTGAGAACAATCATTAGGCCTAACTTATATCACAATAGAATATCTCATAGAAACAACTAATAGAACTCCCTAGATCTTATCACTTATAGGTGATATGGGTAATAGCCATTAAAGCCATCAAGTTAGCGTGGATCAAAATATTATATCACATGGTATATATATATATATATTGCAAGGTCAGTAGCTACGAAATATACATGGTCAAATCAAAGGTATAAAGTACACATCATAAAGGGCACATAAGTCCTACAAGGATAGGAGACAAAATATTTACACCGATATGAGTGGGTCAATATATGATACCGCTATGGACGACCACAAAGTAGTTTTATAGGCAATGTGTGTTGTACGATGGTAATATTAAAGAGTGTAATATATGTAATATGTCTATTGAGGTTAAATGATAAAAGTGTCTAATAGTGTAAATGTGAGTGATATAATAATGTGATCTATAGTGAATGTTGTGTATTAAGTGTATATAAGTGTGTTAGTGTGTGGTTGTGTGTGTAGTTGGTGAGTGTGTGGTGTGTGATTGTGTGATGTGTGAGTTGTGTGTTCGCCAGCGCCTTTTGGTAAGGTGTTCAAGTTAGGAATAGATCCATACATAACGTTCAAGTTAGATAACTGAGAAATATGTTGAGGGTTGAGTGATCCAACGAGTGTGGTTACCAACAGATAAATTTAGGCTAGGGGTCACAAAAATGACGCACTCATGGTATCATGGCAAGGAGATCAATATGAGCTCCTAAATTAATTCATATGTGTCAATTAACAAATGGTTATAATGGACACTCAAAAAACGGAGGCTCACACGCCTCATAAAGGGCTGCCTCTATAAATTTATCCGTAGATGGTGTATACAAAAAATTGACCCATTGAGTCGATAAAAAATTAAGGGGGAGTCGACAAAAATAGGGGAGCATATTCACGTGAGATGGAGCAGGTGTCTTGGCGCAATCTTTACTTATCGAGAGATATATAGGGTTTGCAAAATATTGAGGGTTGCTCCTAGAGTGTGAGAGAGATAAAATAGGTTGCGCAACAGATATAGAGTAACGAGCAAAAATTAGGGTTGCAAAAAAATTAGGGCTCTCAAAAAATTCTGTAAAGTGTTATCTAGAAGAGAGTGTGAGCAGTGTGTCGTCGAAATCCAGCACTTAATATTGTATACGCGGGTTCTACCCCACTCGGCTCGGGTTCTCAAAAATAGGGGTCTCAAAAATTTGGGATGATCTCAAAAATTTGGGTTCCTCAAAAAAATTTGGGTTCTCAAAAAAATTTGGGTTTCTCAAAAAATCGGGTATCTCAAAAAATCCGGGTTCATCAAAATATCGGAGTTCATCAAAAAATCCGGGTTTCTCAAAAAATCGGGTTTCTCAAAAGGTCAAAGGTCCCAAAAAAAAAAGTTAAGGTAAAAAATTCAGGTTAGCCCAAAAGGTCAAGGTCAAAAGGTCGCGGTCAAAAAAAGGTACAAAAAGGGTCGCGGTCATTTTCGTGCGGAATGGATCTCCTACTACCTATCATTCAATCATCTATCATCATATCATCATCAATATCAACATCATCATCATCTTTTCCCCAAGACTGGGATAAGGTGCGTAGCATGCACTGGAAAACAGAAAAGTAGTAAAAGAATATAATGACCCAAGTGAAAGAAAGCCCAGACTTTACCGCTCCTTTAACCTTAAGTTAAGAACTCGTCGCAGTTTAGAAAAATCCACTTTAGGGTTTTTCACAGGGACTGCAAACGAACCCGCCATTATGTTCATCTCGTCAATGTAGGGCTCATCCCTTGGCCATGTGGGCCACAACCATACCCCCTCACAAAACCATCCCATTCCCATTCACTCCTATTATGTACCTTTCTTCTAGCTTCTGGCAAACTCACATTCCTCTCTTCCAGGCATTTCCTGTTACTGACATCAATTAACACCTTTTTTTTCGGTACTTCCCAGCCGGTCGATGTCCCATGCACACTCACCACTATATATCCGTTTAACTCTAACGCGACTATCATCCATTACCTTTCCATACAATGTAACACCAACCATCTCATTGTACTTTCATTCTATTCCCTCATTTTACTCCTTTCTTCACACCGCACAATTCTCTAATGCCGCTCATTCCTCAATTTATTCGATTCTTCTACACCTAACACTCCATAAGATTGTCAAACTAAACAATCATTATATATAACAATTGTACCTTTAGATCTATACTTTTAATTCCAGGCCATAAGTTTTCACTACTAATATAATACACTATACACAGGTAACAAAACATACCCTCATATCATGCAGAACCCCTAGCGCACTCAAGGCTTAGTCCTTTTTACACACTTCCTATCCAGGATTTGAATGTGCGAGCCAGCCACCTTCCCTACCAGTTCACCATACTTTTCCTACTAACTCTGCACCATTCCACTCTTACCTTTTCATCCCAACATGTTTCTAAATATCATAAGCACTCAGACACTTGCTCCACTTGCGCTCACCATCCAACTTAATTTACACAGGACTCGTCCTCACTCACAAGTCAACATACCATAAAATTAATTCTATCTACGTTTACTTTCAAACCGCCTCCTTTAACACACCCCACCCTGCCAAACCCCTTTACTAATCTACTCAAACTCTCTCAGATTCGCTCTATAATGACGAAAAACAAATCAATTCACGGATAGAGTATTGGTTGTATGTATCCGGCATTATATGTTCTCAATTAGCTCAGTTGTTATCGTGCAGATCTTTGGTCTCCATTCACTATATGCTAGTAACGCCATGGTTCCCTCGCACTGTGCGCTTTTGGCATGCGCCGCCTATATATTAGTTTGAGATGATATCATCATTATCTGTATATATGGAGGATATATATATATATATATATAATGTATTCCAAATTATTGATATAGATATATATTATATATATACTAGTAAGAGAATAGGTGGATCATAATAAATACCATATTAGCATAGTATCACCCATATATTAGTTACTATTATATATATATTATATATAGTTATTATGTTCATATGATTAGCTACTATAAGTAACAGAGTGAGTACTGCGAGCTACGCTCGCACGATGAACAATGAATTACTTTGCAAGTTTATATATATTCTCAATGGGTGTAGGAGAGGACACCATAAATTGACGCACCGACACTCAGAGATTCTTACATATTTGTCTTTTGAAAAATTTATCTTTTAGTCCTTAATAATGTTTAAAATTCCGAAGGAAGCCCTTTGTTGTATTGGGCGAAAGCCTTAAATTGTTGTTTTTGTAATAGTTTTTAAACGTCAGTTTTTACCAAATGATTTATATGTGCAAATAAAAATTAAAGATCCATTTATATTGCCAAGGGGGTATAATTTTCAATAAAAAATATAATTTTACGAATAAAGTAAAAAGTTTCTAAATATATATATATAGTATATTTATAATAGTATATATATATCTATAATATATATATATGATATAATATATATATATATATATATAATATATATATTATATATATATATATATATATATATATATATATTATATTATAGGTAGTAGCTAATATATATATATAATAATTTATAGCTATCTTGAATATCATAATCGTATTATATATATATATATATAGCGTAGTATATATATATTTATGAGGTAAATTAAATAATCTTTTATATATAGTATACTATTTCAACACATCTGGGAATGAGAAAAACGACAAATACGAATCTTGCAAGAGTTTCACAAAAAAAAAAAAAAAAATACAAAAACAAACCAAAAAAAAAGAGCTAGATAACAACTTCAATAAACACACTGTAATGTTCAAAAATGTCAGCAAACTGGAAGAGCCAAAAAAAAGTCTTAACCCACACCAAACATATTTTTAATTCAAAAGAAAATCAGAATTGTAAGTAATGTGCAAACAACTACAAATAACAATTTGTTAAAAACCAGTTATTAAACAACAAAATTATTAAGAATTAAATAAAAATAATTTAAATAACTCAATAAATAACTCAAAAATTTACTTTTTTTTTTTTTTTTTTTTTTTTTTTTTTTTGAAAAATTTCTTTGTTACACCACCTTGAGATAATGTTGTGGTGAACCCACTCACGTACACGAAAAGTGTTTGATGACTTCTTTTTTCCTTTTTATGTGTTTTTTTGTGGGCATTATGAGAATTAGATTTTTAACTCATAATAATATATATAGAATTTTTATTATTATATGTGAGTATAGAAGTAAAATTATATTTAATAGTATATTAAGTAGTATATATAAACTATATATATATTATATATAACTATTTTTATACGTTAAGTATAGTTATGAATAAATATATATTATATATATATATATATATGATATATAGTATATATAACTAGTATAGTTAAGGAGCTTTTGATGAGAAAATGTCAGCAGAGCTGGGAAAATTCAAATGCAAATTTAAGTTTCTCCAGCATATCTTTAAACATGGTATTTAATAAGTCAAGGGAATGTGAAATTGAAAAAAAAGACTGTTTCAGACTTTAGCAGTTGAGTACATGAAAGAATGGTTAACCAAAAGTTCAGAAAGTTGAACAGAAATAGGATGGAAAAGGGATGGAAATATGTCTCACGAACTCTCCTCAGAGGAAGAGGTTTGAGAAAAGAGAGTTTTGAAGAGTAGTAGAGTAGTTAGTCTCCGTTGTAAAAACTATAATATAAGGAGATTGATGCATTTATTCAACAAGCAGGAGAGAGCTAGAAGAAAGGCAGCTAGTCTCCATTCATTTTAAAAAAATAATGTTTAAATGGAACTAGCCAAATATCGATGCATATTTCATTCATGAACAGATGACGTCACACCTTCAGAAGCAAAAAGCAGGATTGTGAAAAGAAGAAGAAGAAAAAAAAGAAGAAGAAGAAGAAGAAGAAGAAGAAGAAGAAGAAGAAGAAGAAGAAGAAGAAGAAGAAGAAGAAGAAGAAGAAGAAGAAGAAGAAGAAGAAGAAGAGTTGTGATCCTTTCAAGAAAGATAACATGTTGAAGGAAATGCCAAGAAAATTAAAGACAAAGAAAGATTTGTGCTTTGTGTTTTCGAACAAGTTAGTTGAAAGTCGGCATGAAATATACATAATCTAAGTTTCGGTCAATAACAGAGATGAGCTAGATGATGTTTGACTTTCAGCAAAGTGGAAATTAAAGTTAAAAATAAGAAAATCAAAGGAATAAATGGGAAATGAAATGTGTTCGTCAGAGCACGCTGGCGGCTTCTGAACTGACCCAACTCTCAAGCAATAATGGGAGTGAGGGGAGGATGAAAGGGCAATCCTTGGGTAACGAACCTCTAGCATTTAAGGTACTAAATGATTAAACATATTAGTTAATAGTGGTAAATTAATGGGTGTGTAGGTGCAAAAGATGCAAAATATATCATGTGAAGAAGATAAGCCTGTAGGTACCCCAAAAGTAAGATCGATAAAAAGCAAAAAATAATTCTGTGTCAGTTTGACGCGAGAGAACTGGAGTACAAAGGTATGCTGCAGACATGCTTAATGCGTTAAAAAATATCTTTTCCCGACTATATATATATATATATATATAATAATTATATATAATAAATATAAATAACTATATATGATATATATATGTCTTCAAGCGTGCAACAAAGAACGACTTACACATTCTTCTCAAAAGATAAGCCGTACGTGGAGGGTCAATATGTTTCTATTATTGCTGGAGTAGGGAAAACATCCCTTGTAGTTTGCTACGTTCAAATTTATTAATGAATTACCAAATAGAAAAACTTTATTTACCATGTATACAAAATCTTGTATTTTAGTGTTATGTTAAGGTGCTTCCGAGAATCTATTATTTGTAAATATTATAGTAATGAGTTGAATTATTGATATTAATCGAAATTATTATATATATATAATTATATATTATGATAGTATACGTATATATATATAATTATATTATATAGTATATATATATAGATTATATATATATATATATAATGATCTTATAAG
>JABUQX010047278.1:22500-45575 GCA_015478945.1 Trachelipus rathkii
TAATAATAATAATAATAATAAAAAAATAATAAAAATAAAATAATAATAATAATAATAATAATAATAATAATAATAATAATAATAATAATAATAATAATAATAATAATAATAATAATAATAATAAGCGACTAGTTCAATTAAACAACATTTTATCTAGCTCCCTTAATGGCGACGCATTCAAATCAGGAAAACTTCTGTAATCACTTAATTAAAAATAATTTTCTGTGTGTTCCTAATTAGAACATTAGAAATATAGAGACAGCACGTGGGTACACGTGTGGACAAACATTTAAATGAAAAGCAGACGCATTCATAGCATTTTTAAAAAATTGAACTTTGGAAAGTAGTTTTAGTAAATGGCCTTTAACAATTGCATGTCTAATTAATGTGTTTTTAATATACGAGCTAGTTTTTCTTCGAAAATATAATTTAATTCCATTTCATTTTACGACCTCCTTGATATGGTACCCAAAACCTCCCCTAGGCGTCACGACCCCCAGTTTCAAAAACGCTGTAAACTAAATTGGTCATGCACATGATATCTACAGTTTGCTTGTACTCGTATGCATTCGGAATTCGCTTAATAAAATTTATACTATGATTTTCCCATTCATTTTTGGAATTGTACTTTTCCCTTCCTACATTATTTTGATAAGCTCTGTATATAATACTTAATATCGATGTCCCTGACATTTTAAGCTTCTTTATGCATGCTGCTATTGGCTCTTCTTTTTATGAAGAACTGAGGTAATAAAACTTTCTCAGAGTCTAAGTAACATAAATTATATTATATTTCTAATAACCTACAAAACGTAGGCTACCACTAGAATAAATATTATTATATAAAAATTAAGTAATCTTATTTACTTCTTGACACCTAACTCATCTACACAAACTTAAATGATGAATATTATGTGAGGGGAAAGTATGTATATATTATTAGATCCCATTTCAAAGAGTTATATATAGAATATTAATATATTTTTTATATCAGAGTTTCCTTTTTATTTAATGCTGATGAAATAGAGAATTATAATATGTCGTGGCCTGTATAAGTATACACTGAAATTTAAAGTTTTTTAACATTATTAAATTATAAATAATTTACTTTATAAAAAGCGAATATTTATCGATAGCATATTTTTCTCTCTTATTAACAAGTTAAAACAACTTGTTTCATTATGCATTAAGATCATAATATATATTCCATAAACTGTACATTCTTAAATGAATATTTGAATAATAAATATATTTACAAAAAAATAAAATAGCTCTTTATCATTTATACATCTTTATTCATTATTACTTTAACAATTATATATTATATCTGAATTTGATACAGGTAGCTATTCATTTCTCATCACTAATTTTACTTCATAATATTGCTTAGTTGTTTGCTATGATATAATATTTATTTTTTAAAATATGGTATAATCTAAATATAAATTTATTTATATTATCTAATATGATTACGATCAAGTATTGCTCATTAATATACACTATAGTGTAATTTAGTCACATATCAGGCTATGAAATATTTTGACATAAAATATGTATAATTAACGTATATTGAAAAATGATATTAGGGATAATAAATAGTATTGATAAATGATAATAATATCTTAAATATATAACTAAATATAACTACTTATATATTGATTTACTAGGATTTCAGAAGATTTTAGGTGCATTATTAATAGTAAAAGTTGAGTGATATGATGTATCAATGAATCGTTTATACTATATAAGTATCTCATCCTAATAAAGTATCTTATACACCAAAAAATTATTATATGCTTTATAAAAAAGCTTATTTCTAAATCTGAGAACGTGAAATATCTCATCACATACGTGATATATATCATTTCTTAATCACATATATAATATACTATACACTATTTTTTTGGTGAATATGTACACAATGTGTCAAGTTTTGACCTATAACATTTTATATTAGTCACTGGGTATAAAATATATATACCTTTTCTAATTTATATATTAAATATATATATATATTTATATATATATACTATACTATAATATATTAATATATAATTAATATTAATATTATATTAATATATATATATAATATATATATATATATATAATTAATATATAATATAATATGTTATATAAATTATAGTGATTAAAAGATTTGTATTAACCCCTGATAACTTTAATTGTAAGTAAGTACTAATTAAAAAAGGGTCGGTGAGTTTAAATAAATTAGATAGCCTCTTAAACATATCGATTTTAGCTTAATAAATAAATAATTCACATTGAAACGTTTCTATCTTAAACTATGATTTCATTTATCATGATACTGATGCATGATAATTTAATGATATTAGATATTAGTTTTGTTGCAATAGACATTACTACTAAATAAATCAAATAACAATAATAATAATAATATTAAATAATAATAATATAAATATAATATTTATCATTAATAATAATAATAATATATATATAATATTAATAATTAATTTATACATTAAATCTAAATAATTATATATAATATAAAATAATAATAATCAATTAATATATAAGTTAATAATAATAATTAATTTAATTAAAATAATAATTAATATATAATATTCTAAATTAATTAATAATTAAATATATAATTCATAAGTTAAAATAAAAATTAAAATATAATTAATAATAATTAAATATATAATGAAATTAATAATAATACAATTAAATAAATTAAATAATTATAATATAATAAATGATTAATAATAAATAATTATATAATCTAATAATAATTAATATTCTTAATAAAAATAATAAATTAATATACTAATAATACTATTATAAAATTAATAATAATAATAATATATATATAATAATATATAATGATAATATGTATTAAATAATAATAATTAATTAATAATAATAAAATAATAATAATAATAAATATATATATAATAATAAATTAATTAAATAATTATATAATCAATAATAATATAATATAATATAATAAATTAATATATAATATATAAATTAATTAATCATAATTAATATAATATATAATTAATAATAAATAATAATTATTATATAATAATATTATAATAAAATATAATATATAATATAAATTATTTATATATATAATAATAATTAAATAATAATTATTTAATTATATTAATAATTAATATAATTAAATAATAATTAAATAATATAAATATAATACATTAATAATTAATAATAGTTAATAATATAATAACTAAATAATTAATAATATAATTAATAATATAAATAATTAATATTAATTAATAATAATAATATATATTAATATATATAAAATATAAATAATGTAATAATATATGGAAAGCGTTGATGATGTAATTATACTTACGTGCATTAGCCACATATAATTATATGAAACTGATTCAGACAACCTAAAATTCAGTATTTAATAACGAATTTTAAAAATTGAATCGTCAGTATTATTTTTAGTTTTATGGAGCTGTTAAGTAAAACAGTGGGATCTGGCTGGTTGGAGGGCTCAGCTTGTTCAGTAGGGTTTTATTCCCGTCCAAATAAAGACGGGTATCTGCGATAGAGACATCTTATCGGTATTGATTAGAAAACGGACCATTATATTTGTTTTTGAGAGAAAAATCAGAATATTAATTTAATTAGTTATTACGAATATTGGATAAGTGCGGTTATAAAGTGAAAAATTAACCATAGAACGTGAAGGTTTCTGTGAATCATTTTGTCTGGAGGTGCTCCATTTCGATTTTGAAGTATATAATTGTTTATTTAATACCTTTTAAAAGGGTTGAAAAATATGCCGGTGAAATAAATGGGTTAGAAGTCATAAAAAGGCCCCGGAAAAATAGCAGGTGTTGATGTGATAGGAATGTGGGGTTATCTGTTTAGGGACGAGTATTTCTATCCATATATCTTTCATCGCTTCTCTCTCTTCCTCCTTTCTCTCTCTCTCTTCTCTCTCTCCTCTCCTCCTCTCTTCGCTTTCACTGTATTTCATTTTCTTAGGAGAATATCATAGTATGCTACAAACGAATTAAAAGTTTGAAAAATGAATATTAATTAATCTCTTCAATTATTTAATGAAAGTTGAAGTTATATATATTATTAACATGATTATACTTATTATTAATATAATTTAGTAATTCTTTGAGTAAAATATAATTATTATCTATATATAATTTAATTTATGCTCAGGTTATTAATTATCTTATCTAGTAATGCTCGTTAGTTTAAATAATTAATTCCTACAACTATCGTTGTGCTATAAGAACACCCACTTTAGTAGATCTAATATTTAGTTTTTATATGATAGTGTAATTATAAGCCAAAGTGGTTTTGCTTCACAAAATCGGTTCTCGCGCATTCGAAGGCGGTTGGTGGGCAGAGACGATGGTGGTGGCTCCCGTCACACGTGGTGGCTTACGCTCTTCCGGAGCGGCCTCGTTTATCCTCGAAATAAGATTTACTTGGTAGACAGACTCAATATGTCGGCTATCAGAATTCCCGAGAGACACGAGCAGTTCGGAGTGATGGGAACGCCAGGACTCCCTAAATATACCTGGATCTCACTTTTGTGCAAATTGAGATTAGCTCTGGGGAAATCGCATTGGGGTATTCTTTCGTATGGTGTATAACCGCACAAAAGTGTTGAAATTTACAGTTAGAAGAGTGTATACTTGTAATTGTATGTTTTATATTTATGGTTATTTTTTATATTTGTTAATTTAAAAAGTATAATAATTAGACCAAATTTAGCTTTCTAAATATATTTAAGGTCCAAAGCGACTTTGTTGTATAATTTTCTCGAACTATAAGCTAAAGTTTCCAAAGGATTCGGCAATGTCATAAACAGAATGTGAGCTCAAGACATGGATTGTATAGATTTGAGTTCTTGGTTCAGTTTTGAGACAGGTTATATCTCAAGAGCACGACTCAAACGCACCATGAGCTCTCAGCTCACTGCAACCTTCGCGGCAACACGACGACTGAACTACAGCATCTCTATCGTAGAAGATAAGAGCTTCAACTATAATTTATTTCTAGCCTAATATATATCATGGAAATGATAGTATAGAGTATATTGAATATATAATAGTATTTGCCAATAATAGAGTTTTCAAGATTTCATATTTATCAATTAATAATTTTTAAAATTTATATTATTTAATTATTATTATTATTATTATTATTATTTAATTTATTATTTTATTATTATTATTATTATTATTTTAAATTTATTTATATTTATTTATAGTCAACTTAATTAAGTGGACTTTATTGATGTTGAATATTTAATGTCGTTGAGTGTGGATAGATTTAGTTATGGTGATTTGTTGTTTATCTTGTGGTTGAGTTTGTATAGGTTGTTTGGCTAGCTCTCCAGTGTTGGAATATTGATTAGTTGTGATTGTGTATGTGTAGAGTATAGTCTGCTCATAGGTGCTTCTTGATATAGATTGTATAGTTGATATAAGTGTAGAGATATGATTGTTAGCTCTGATCTGGTACTCACGTATACGATCTGTACTCTCACACGTACAGTCATCAACCTTAATTATATATATATAATACATATATTTAATTTATTTATTAATATATTAATTATTATATATTTTATTATTATTTATTATTATATTATTATTTATATAATAATTATTATTATCTATTATTATTATTATTATTATTATAATTATTATTATTATTATTATTATTTATATTTATACATTATTGGTTACTTAACTTACAAATTATGTATGCATTTTATTTAGGAACACCCTGTATATTACTTCTTTATTTAATTAAAATTATTATTATTATTAATTATTATTATATTATTAATTATTATATTATTATTATCTATTATTTTTAATTATTATTATTTATATATTATTTTATTATTTATCAATTTTATTTGTGTATTATTATACTGATATATATATATTACTATCTCATTAACTAATAACAATTTATTATTAATTTAATTATATATTAATTTATTAAATAAAATTTATTTCTAGTAAAATTATTTTTTTTATATATATATCTTACTAATAATAAATTATTTATAAATTTAATTTTTATTATATTATTAATTCTACTAAATAAAATTCACTATTATCTAGTATTAGAATTAGTATTTTATATTATATATTAATTATTATTTATTATTATTATTATTATATTATTATTATTTAATTAGCGAGAATTTATTAATTAAAATATATTGCGAGCAATAATTTTTTTATACTAATTATATTGTTATTATGATAATTATATTTATTTATATTAAAATTATTAAAATTATTAATTGTTGTTATTATCTATGTTTATTCTTAATTTAATTATTAATTTTTTAATTTTAATATTTATAATATAAATTACATATATAATCGTTATTATTAATATTTAAATTATTATTATTATTGCTTATTTTTATAACAACGATTATTATCATAAATATTATTGATTATTTAATTATAAGTTAATTAATATTATTTATTAATTATTATTTTATTCAATTTAATTTTATTTAATATTATTATTATTAACCTATTATAATTATATTTTATTATTATCTATTATTATATATTTATTATTATTAATAATTAATTATTATTAATTATTAATCTTATTAATCTATAATAAATTAATATACATTAATTATTATTATTAATTATTATTAATTAATCTATTATTATTATTATATTATTATTTTAATTTAAATTTAATTATATTATATATTATTATTATTTAAATTATTATTATTTATATTAATTATTATTTATAATTAAATATTATTATTAATTAGGTAGAAAATAGCAATTTGGTTATAAAAGTATGAATATTAAATATATTATAAGCATAGGGATTAGATTCAATTATTTATTATATTATTATTAATTGTCTTATATTATTATTATTATTATTATTTATATGTATATATAAATTATTTATTATTATTATTATTATTAAATTTATTTAATATTAAATTATATTATATTATATATATTATTATTTATTATATATATTATTATTTATTATTATTTATTATAATTATTACTATTATTATTTTAGATAATTTATAAATTATTATTTATTATAAATTATTATTATTTATTATTATTTTATTAATTATTATTATTAATTATTTATATATATTAATTACTTTCTTAAATTATATTATTATATTATTAATTATTATCATTAACTATCCCCTGAAATTTATTTGTAGTCTTATGCACATACGGAGTCAATTCTACTAAAACACCATGATAGTAACCTTTCGTAAAACCTAATATACCTTTCATCTTTAATAGTGATCAGTTATTAAATTTACTTAGTATTTTCCTCACCTATCAGAAACATTTCACATAAAAACTCATATATAAACAAAAACTATGTAATGACCTACCAGACTCTAATTGTATTTCAAATAATCTATATCTACTGTTGTTAGTAGAAGAAAGAAAAGTGAAAAGGTGAGTATCTTAATATTCAAAGTATAATAACTTATATTTATTAAAAGTGAAGCTATATACTAGCAAAAAAACTTATTCTTAAATCTGTTTCTAGTTATTCTAATACAACGTCTGTAACTTTGAGGACCTCTGTGCGGTTAACTTTATAGCAGAGAGATATTATTGAACATAATAAATAAGCTTATTATGGCTAAAGCAATACAGACCTCTCACTCAGTCAGTCTTTGTTAGGTTTTGTGTGAGTAGTACTATGAGCCGCCACTATTAAAGCTTGTACTAGTATTTGTATTTTAGTAACTCTACATAAAAACAAATACAAGAGATGGCAGCACTTTTTACAGTTTAATATTTTTTTGAGGCCGGGATCCCTTCGCGCGTAATTCCGATTAGTCTTTGTGTATAAATTTAATCACTTGTATCCGTCAGGAGGCTCTGTCCATGTATGTTACCCTGAATACTTTTTCACTCACCCTTCGGGTGTGTTGACACAAAGGTGTTGCTCTACTCTGAGGAGTTTCATTGATGACGTCAAACGTGTTCCCCGGTGTGAAGACTTGTACTGTTTGAGATCGAGGGTAGGGTTGTGTACGAGTGTGTGCTGTCCGAAAGTGTGATAGGTATATAGCGAGTGTGCGTAGTGATCAGTTTCGTATGCGTTACTGTGTGTGTGTGTTGCGGGAGCTCGTGTATAGAGTGGTGGGTGTGTCAAATTAACCGTGCGTTATTGGTGGATCAAGTTCAACATCACCTTTACATTATGCTCTTGAAACCTTTTGTTGTAACGTGGTTTCACTGGTGACTTCTATTATCTGCTTATAAGAATGGCGATGTTGATGGGAACAATCGCATATTGGGTATGCCCCTGATTCCTCATACGATGCTGTTTGAAAGCGACCTTCTGAAAAGTGTATGCACAGAAGCCGCCCATACAACACAGATATTATTTATAAATTAGTTATTCAAATTATTATCATGTAAGAGATCTCGTTATAGCATAATGATCGTTAATTTATTAATCGACTATATTATAGTATATAATACATGACATTATATTTTTATTAATTTTGTTCGATATACGATAAAATTAATTTTTAATTATTTCATATAAATATATATTTATATAAAAGCTATACAATAATAATTAATTTTATGTTTATTCATATAACTATTAGGTACGTATTTTGTAAACATCTTGTATCTTCTATTATTATATTTTATTAAATAAAATATTATTATATTTTCTCTGAATAAAGTAGTCTTTATATGGATTCATATGAATTAATATGATGATCTAGTACAAATAAGACTATTACTAAACCTCTATATTTTAGTATCAATTAATTAGCATTCTATGACTATATTAATTTCATTTTATCTAAATGATTCTGAATGCATTAGCTTATATAAGGAATTTCTTTTCCCTCTGTAAATGTTTTAAGTATAGCTTTAGGCAAGAATACCTCGTCTACAGGTAACTAAATCCTAACAATAGAAATCCAAATGGATATTAGTATTTTGTGGTCTTGTTGATAAACCCTTTCTTCAAACACAGTCTACTAAAGGTCGCTCGATCTACTGCTTCTCAGTCTATCTAATTATAGAGGCAGGGTGATATCTGACAGATCCGTTGCACTCTTTCATCTGTGCCACACCCCTGGGCCAAAACAGGCAAACAAAATTAATAATTCGCCAATCATATAACGTGAATTCTCAAATGGCTGTGACAGCTTTATATCAACTATGAGAGCATTAGCGTGTCAAGAAAGAGGTTTCGGATACTGTGGCATATCATACTTTAGGAACCAGATATACTCGGAAAGTACGGGGGCAACATCTAATAAAAGTCACAGACTGGGTTCAGAAGCAGAAGTGTTCTTGATGATAGCCGCACAGGGGGTCAGAACATTTGCATTCGAAAGAATATCGCCTTACATGGTTACTGTTTGAAAGATAGGTGTAATATAAGGTACACCTATTTCAGGAGGGAAATAGGGGTGGATTTCATGTGAATTACTTATAGAGGCTTCTCTTGTACTCTATCAGAGGTGTCACATTATTCCCGGATCTTAATACCCTGCAGGGAAGAAAGGAGGAGAAATCTCACCTCAGGTATTTATATCACGCCACTCTCACTACGGAACATCCACGTGGTAAAGAACTAACATCATTTATAACACACGCTGAATTGAAAATAAACGTTAAGAGAACAGGGGTAATAACCAAAAAGAATAGATATAACCTCCAATGAGTGTTTGACTCACACATTGTACTTGGCTGAAGACGGGAAATAGGTTTGCTAATACCCTCCAAAAAAACTCAACAAGTCCGCAATTACTATCCAGTGCGCTCAGACAAATACACACTGGGGATAAAGAGCGGATATTCACTTAAAGAGGAAAGAGAGATTAGTTACACGACAATCAAACTATACTTAATCTGCGTGAGTTCATGTGCATGAAAACTGTGGTAGTTATAACTAAATTATTGTGGAAAAGAAACCTAAATTGGGTGTGTTACACCATATTTAACCTGAACTATTGATATGTAAGATTGTCTATATCTTGCGGTTATACTTGAACAAAGATAGATATAATGGCAGACGAAGCAAGACCTAAGAGGCGAAAGGGAACAAATTAATTCGTTTGTGCTCAACACTCTATATTTTACTACTTAGTAGAATTTTTCAAAGAGGCTATTTCTGTACTGCTCACGTGGTGCGCAATTCTGTAAACCTATGATGCCTTGACTTAAGAGAGATTGTTATTTATTATTATTATATAGACTTTGTGTGTATCACAATATAATCGTGAAGGTAATGTCATCACGGATAGAACTAAATTGAGTGTCAGTTCAATAATTATTGATTACTGTACCTAATCTAAGGGCACTAAATATAAATAGTTCGTAATATTATAGAGATGATCATACCATTCTATCTCTCTACTTAACGCCTACAATTTCCTCCAAGGTGGTACTTCAGGGCTCTATTTTTGGAGTCCACTTAATTTAGTTATAACATTAATTATACGATAATAGATCTTTTCAAAATTTAGCCAACAAAGTTCTTTAAACTCATTTTGAAAATCATGTCGTCTAATAATAATGTAATTATTAAATTAATGCAGACCATAGCACTCATTAGACAACCTCACAACAAATGCTAAAGTAATATAATACTATAATGATATTGAAAAGCATTATATAACATTGGGTACTAGAGGCAAACAGTATCTCTCCTATAAAATAAGCTATACAACTCACAAATTACCTAAGTAATATTATAATACTAAATTCAACATACATACCCTGTTACTTAACTAATAATAATTGATAAAGCAAAGGATCTAATTTAAAATATATAAATCGTAGGTATCATCTCCGCTAAATGATTTATTAGTATGTTATTGCTCGAATGACCAACATTCTTTCCAAGAACTAAATTCATTTAAGTTAAGTTATCTTTAATTATAAAGAGTTTTTATATTTTACTTAGTATAAATACATTCCTTAAGAAATAAGAAAGTTCTTGTATTCAAAATATTAATAAATCTTAATTAAAAACTATTTAAACTTGTAAAGTCTTATGCATTTATAATCCTTAACTACCTATCTATACTTGTTCATTTTCTAGACCATTTAAGGGGCTGTGCAAGGGAATACTTGCTACAACCTTCTAATCATTGAGCAAAAATAAAAAAAATAATAATTCGTTGATAATAACGTATGTGATAATAGCCTTTGAATACTATATCGTAAGCAAATCAACAACCTCACGTCCAACTTATTATTCAAATATAATAAATATATAAAATTCTGTCTATTAGCATAATAAATACTTCATGTATTATATTATACAACACTTAATAAGTAATGATTGTTCTCATTATTTATATAAAGTCACAAAGGAACTGCAAATGATCCTTTATTTGACTAAAATCATATAAACTTTGTACTCATTAATAACACAATATTCTATTTGAGAAACAACTAACTCATATATACTATCTCAGTATGAAAACAATAATATCCATAACTCACTTTAAGATACTCAAAGGACCAAAATTTTATCATTCCTAATCAGAAATCTAATCCTAGATAGATTCAATCTCATATTGAGTGAGCATAGATGAGTGGATAATAATCATTCTCTATAAATAAATATTCAACGAGTCAAACGCTCACCCTATTGGTAATTTTTTTTTTCGTAGAAAATATTTAAAATAATAATCTTTTATTATCAAATAATTCATGGATGCCTCTCATAATTCGTAATTCTCTATCAGGTTATTTAAATTTCTACATACCGACGAATAATGGTAATGTAATGAACCTTATTATATTATTAAATTTATTATAATTTATTATATATCATTATATTACTTGGATATCCAATAAGACCTGAATATATTATTACTAAAATTTATTTTATTTCGGGAGTTAATATGATGTGGAGTAGTTGGGATTAATGGATAGGTGGTAAGGTCTTCAGGAAAATATTAATTTCTGGATTAAATATGAGTATTGTTATTTCTGGTGTAAATTTATTAATTATATATTTATATAATATATTATTATTTATTTAACTATATAATTAATATATTAAATTATAATTATATTATTATTTATATATAATTATATATATTATTATTATTAAATTATTATTATTACTATTATTATAATTATTCGTTGTTTATGTTGTTTGTTGTTGTTGGTTGTTTAGTTGTTGTTTGTTGTTAGTTATAGTTATGTTGTTGTTATGTATTAGTTGTTGTTGCTTGTATTGATTGTTTGTTATGATTATATAGTAAGTCATTATAATACTATACGTAACTATTTTAATTATTATTATATTTAATTATTTAATAATATATATTATATTTATTATTTTAATTTATTATTAATATTCATTACTATTCCTATTATAAAATTTCAATAGGATTATATTGTATTTAATTCATGCTAATGATTTATTATTAATATGTAACATTACTTATTAATATAATTTTATTAATATTTAATTAATTTGTAATTAAAAATCATGAGTAATGGTTTAATGTATCACACTGCTGATAATTATAGAATTGATTATTTATATATTATATATAATAATTATTATTTACTTTCTCATTTTTATCAATTATTTATTCTGTTTATATATTTAATGTTATAATTATTTATTATTTAATATATTATCATATTATATATTATTATTATTATTATTATCATTTAATTTAATTATTATTCTTTACATTATGAAGCGTGATATTAGCGTGATATCTTTATATTATTATTTATATTTATTAATTTTTAATTTATGTATATTCAATTCTCTATACTGATTATTACATTCTTCTACTTACTTATTATTAATTTTAAAATTCGATTTCTTACTTATTATATAATTAATTATTGATTATTATATTATTTAATATTTTAAGTTTATTTATTGTTTAATTTATGATTATTATATAATATTTTGAGTGAGGTGTTATTATAAAAGTTATTATATTAATAATATATAAAGTCATAAACTAAAAAGAAGATCGACCGAGTGGATCTGAGATTTTTAAAGCAAACTTTGGTCCGAATTTCGCTTTGGGATTTTCTTTTCAAAACGTGAATAACTTCTTTGCGATAAAATCGATCAACGAGTCCCACTCTTTTGACGATCTCTTGGGAACAATTTGCAACTTATTCCTGACATTACGGGCTCTTTGAGCCATATATATATATTATATATATAATATATATATATATATATATATATATATATATATATATATATAGTTATTATATATATATATTATATATTATTATATATATATATATATATATACTATATATTATAAATATTATTATATGTTATATATATATATATATATATATATATTATAGATATATATTATATATATATATATATATTTATATATATATATATATATATATATTATATATATATATACTATAATATATAATATATGCGTGTGTGTGTGTGTGTGCGTGTGAGTGTTCATCAAATTTTAATATCGCTTCAGTACGCTTATGATTCATTCTACTTACATGAAAAAAGGGCTACTAAAATGAAATAATTTCCTTATTAGTGTGGTTTCCGAGGGTAAACTATTCAATTCTGATGGAGCTTTGGAAGTCACAAAGATAGTTGTGGCATACTCACCCCTCTGTAATGTTTTTGATTTATACCGAAGTAACCATTTTACAATTTAATTTAAAGTAATTACTTAAAATGAAAAAATTCTCTCTCTCTCTCTCTCTCCTCTCTCTCTCTTGTTACTGAGAAATAGAATACTCACAGATTAATTGTGACCCCTTCCTTGAAAGAGACACTTTGAGAGAGTTTAATTGGAATAACGAAACGAATCAAAATTGCTTTAAAATTCATTACTAAACTTGAAATCTATGCAAGTACTTTATAACCATACTAATAATTAATATATAAATATGTTAAAATCTTTAGTTCTTCAATTGGAAAATGTACTATACAAAAAAACTCTCAGTCACTCACACACACACTCACACACCACACACATATATATATATATATATATATATTATAATATATATATATATATATATATATATATATATATATATATATTATATATTAATATATGATATATATAATATATATATTACGAGAAGAGAGAGAGAGAGAGAGAGAGAGAGAGAGAGAGGGAGTCGAAGAACCTGCCTCCTTCCTCCCGCGAACCTAGCCTTATATGGTTCATCCATTCCTGTAACTTCACAAAGGTCAAATTTTAGGACGTCATCTAGATGACCACTAACATACCAACCACATAAAGCTCCTGAAAACGACTTTGTCCTCGCGTGCCTTGACCTTAATTTACGTCATCCGCCTCAAATTCTTGGGGTGCTGATCGCAAGTCCTATCTTACCTCCCAACATCGAGCTAGATTATGGTTGCATAGTAGACCTATATGGTCAGGCCTCCCCAACTCTATTACACCCATTAGGTCCAATCCAAAACGAGGCCATCCGTATCTCCACTGGAGCATACCGGTCGTCTCCCCTTTTGAGCCTTGAAGTTGAATACGATGTGATTCAGCTGTCTCTTCAAGTGAACTATCTGTGAATAAGTTTTCTTTGCTTTTTAAAATTTCATTTCAATCTGTTCTAACACCGATTCTGCGAGAGATCTCTCACTCCTCACTGACCATTTGTAAACAGAGCTTATAGCATTTTTGTCTTCCTCAACATCCCTTCAAAACTTTACCTCTTTCATTACGTATTCCTTCTTTGGTTGTTCCTGCTCCCTTACCATTTGTATGATCCTGACATTTCTCTTCTCTCTCTCTCTCTCCTCTCTCTTCTCTCTCTCTCTCTCTCTCTTCCTCTTCTCTCTTCCCTCCTCTCTCTCAAATTCTATCCACCCTGGTTCTGTGCCTTGCTGGGCGGGCTTCGCGGGATGTGGGCGAAGGTTGCGGCCAGGAAAGATACGTTGCTGTAAAGGCGGTGAGCGCGCGAGTGGGCCATTTCTGCGATATCATCCTCAGAGAATTCAGGTGATTTACTACAATCAAGGGAGAGATGCTCACTTCTGGCTCTGCTTGAGGTGTCTATTTCACTGCGCAGCAACCTCGCGGTAATGCACATAGGCAATGATGCAAATGGCGCCTTATTAACAACAGGCAGAGGTGCTGCAAATCAATAATGTAATGACTGGCAGTGAGGAGAGTGAAAGAGATGGCTATAAGGTTGCAGAAGAAGAGCATGTAGAGGAGATGAGAAGGAGAATGTCAGAAAGTTTAGCATGTTACCAAGTAGAGCAGCCAGCGGCTCATGGTCATTTATTCAGCAGCGTCCGCTTCTCGCGATAAACTAAGACGCTTGGCGGGCGGCGGGAGTTAACAGCCCCCTATTCTAAAATCACAATGGTAACTCTTGACTGTACAACAATTTCTCGCTGCTCAAACTCTCGTTTAAGAAACGGATCATGTATCTATGTTGGGAACTTCTACAATCTATCCACTGTAGGCGGTAACTTGACTTGTTGACACAACACACGAAATCTAGCATAGGGCAAGGAGGCCAAAATGACATGCTTCTTTCTTTTCGAAAGATATTGAGGTAGTACCTATCGATATCCACGTTATAAGTCTATTCGGATAGAGTTGCATTCCCATACAATAATATAATTATGACCTGGATCAAGACAAGGTGTTTTATTGGTCTTTATGTTTGGCAACCGCGATTTGTGCTTGGACAGTGTATCAGCGAGGGAGGAGAACTGTAGGAAAATTAGTAAGTGGCCGAAATGGCTGAGATGTGTCCTGGTCTATCACCGAAAGCCTTCAAAGGGTACGCTTGGCAACGGAGGTGATCTGACTTGCATCGCCGTCCATCTCTATGTGGCTCGATGACAATACTACTCGCGGGTGCAATGCATATGTGCCGGATCGGTCGCCGGTCTCGAGAGTTTTTTAGAGTCTCGGTCGACCAATAGCAGTAATCATATGTCAACTATTATAACTTACTTTATAGATTTCTAGTCATTCAAAGAGAGCATTCACATATTAGCCGGTGGCTTATATTCGTACTTTATGGTGCCATAATAAGCCTTCTGACAGACAAGCTTATCCCCATGTCATATCGCATCCTGCTTCAACACTTATAAGCAGTTCTTCATTGGGTTCTTGATATCTTCTAGAGAATTGAATCATTCTTTAACAGATGGTTTTGTATGTATGTATACTATAATAGGTAGACGTCGTTTGTATGATATTAAATTTTGAGAGGGCATCTAGGCTTTTATAATATCTTTACTATTTATTAGTAATGAGAGTCTCTAGACAGATCGTGATTAGTATTGTCATAGCGCAGTAGACATATTGCTTGATCTTGATATAATTATTAGTATAATAGTGTGAACGCACCCGATGCAAGGATGCACTTCTCCATGGATGTTTACTATTTACAACTGTTGCTGCTTCTTTGTGGTGCGCGCGCGTGGGGTCGTGGTATATGGTTGAACTCGCAGAATGTATAAGTGATATCTTCGATCATATTCCGCTACACTCCTTCCTCTTACCCAGTAGTATACTATTATCATATATATATATTCCTAAATATATCATATTATTTATTATATATATTCACTATCTTCATTATCTTGTAAATACTTTCTATATATATTATAGTATATATATAGGTTTATTATATATTCCAAAATCCATGGATTGGCTGCCCATTTGCAGGCAATTTAAAAGAGATTTCGAGCAAGCGAGAAATTCCCCTTTTTTTCATGTTCTTCTTCACCCCAAACCCCCCCCTAGAGAAAAAAATACATCTCCATCGGCACCTGATTCAAAAACTCTAGAAAGGGATCAAACATGCGACTTACGAGAACAATTTTACGACATACTCGTAAATCTTCCTCGTAACTCGAGACCAATAAAAAACAAAATAAATAAAACAGCAAAAGTTTTTCAACAGATTAAAGAATTGTCGAAAAAGTGTCCTTTAAAGTAGTGCAATAAAATATAAAGGTTTTTAACCTTATTTCTTTTTCTTTTCTTTTTTTTTCTTTTTATTTTAAATATAAAGATGAATTAATTTTTTTTTTTTTTAAATATTATTTAGATCTTTGAAATCCAATGGTGCAAATTGATACGTGATAATATGACAAAAATATTAATTGAACCCGAGTTAAAAGGAAATCTCTCTCTCTCTCATCTACCGGAGTCTATAGTATTTCTCATATCTTGTGTGTGTGGTGTGCGAGTGTGTGGTGGTTCCGGTCTCTTCTCTCCTTTGTCGCTGTTTTTTTTCTTTCTCTTTTTCTTCGGAGGAGTAGCAATTATGCTGAAAAAAAGAAAGAAAGGAAGAAAAAAGTCTGGGAACGCTCAAGAACTCGCTTTCTCGCGTAAGGACGATTTCTCGTCATCGCGCGCTAATTATTGCGTGTTGTTTAACGCTAGCTCGCAAACGGAGCTGATCTTCACGCCCAAAGATTAAATTGAGTGTCTTCCAAACTACAATTTTTATGGGCTCATAATCTCTCTCTTCAACAACTTCTTTCGATATATACAAATACTAAATTTAAGCAATACAAGCTTATATCGTAATAATGTAATATTATACCAATTTAGTAAATGTCATCAATTCATTTTGAATAGATCATGTTAGTTATTTGTCCCTTTTCGTTCGTTCTTCGAGTTAGAATTCAGCATTTTTTCAGCTTTCCCTAACGCCCCCACAAAAAATTCAAATCGATCTTACTCTCCTTTATTTATATCGATCTATTATCCTCTCATTTATATTAATACTTTATCCGGGGCCCGTGGTTTCGACGCGGGGGGGTGGGGCGGGGGGGGGGTCGTCGCCCACCCCTATTTCATCATAAACTTCCCCCCCCCCCGGCCCCCCTTTCCCTTTTTTGGCCTCCTTTAAGGGAAAGCACCGCGTTCCTAGTAAGATAAGAGAGATAATAACTCAAAATTCGAAGATAAATCAAGTCTACTGATCAAATTAACGAGTATGCACTTTGATTATAATAGATTACTCATTTTCTCTACTCTATACAGTTATAATTTTAGAGATAACGAGAAAGATGGAATAGAGACAGAGAGAGAGAGAGAGTGAAGAGGAGAGAGAGAGTAGGAGAGAGAGAGGATCACTCTTTTATTCACAGGTTGAATGCTGCATGATAATGAAGGTAGAGAAAGGATAAAACAGCATAACTGGTCGGTATAATCAAAGACATTACAGGATGGGGTGAGTATGCCAGCGCAACTGATCTTGTGTGACTTGAGGAGAAGTCCATTCGAGAGAAAAATTAGAATAGTTAGATATACAAAAGAGATGAATTCGTTAGGTTAGGTTAGATTGGTTAGGAGAGTAGTAAGTAGTAGAGATACGTTGAGTAGCCAGCTTGGAGCACTATCAGAAGAAAAGAGAGAAGTGAAGAAGAGACGAGAGACTTACGTATTAACATTTTCAGCGCAAAGCTTCCAGCAAATGCAAGAGTTTATGACCATGTAGTGACTGCCTCAGGATTACAATTTTACTTCCCTTTTTAATTATTCAAAGAACTCATTTTATGAAATATTTTAGCTTCTTACCTACCTTCAAAACGGCACCTCTCTCTTCCCCGGCTTATTCAGGATGATATCAGATCGTGTACTAACTTTAACGGTAATCCAATCAATATTCTTAACCTTGAAGATTTGACATCGGTAATTTTCCAACTCTACTCTATCGAATTATACAAGGCACATATCTTATTGTATAAATATCATAACTATCGAGTGGAAAGCTTAATTTTAGCTAATTTTTTCCATTTAGCAGAGATTCTATTTATAGTTGACGTATTGGACTGCGAAGAATTGTATATCTTTTGCAAAATTTGAATAAGATATTGAAGGAAAGTAATAAAAGCTCAAGTAGTGAATGTTGTGATGTAAGGGTATGAGTTTTATAATATCTATAGTAGTATACTATAATAACTAACTGTATTCAATGATATTGTATATTTATGAATATTAGTTGATGGTATATTATAGAATAGGTTAAGTAGTATTTACTACCTATACTATATACTTACTTATCTATATTATATTCCATTAATATTATATTTGCAACTAATATCATTATAAATTATAATATGGGTCAAAGGGAGCCGGTATGGGTTCAGCGATATAGTTTGCATTAGTTCCAAAGAGAATCGGGTTAAAGAGTGGGACTCGTGTCGAATAAATTTTATCGAAGAAGTGTATTTCATGTTTTGAAAGAAATCCCAAGCGATCCGACAAAGTCTTGTTTTATAAATCTTCAGTCCACCGTCGATGTCTTCTTTTTGTTTATCTTTATTTTATAACTTTATGAGGCTCAATATATTATTTATATTATATATTACATTATATATTATTAATTGTATTTTATTATTATATATATATTATATTATTATAGTATATATATATATATATTATTATATTAATATATTATATTATATATATATATCATTATATCATATATAATAATATAATATACTATATACTATATACTATATCTATATACTTATTATAATATATAATATATAAATATTACTATATGTATATTATATATATACTTTTTATATAAATATATCTATATATTATATATATAATTAATCTATTTATATATATATATTATTATTATATTATGGACACTCACCTCGTAATATTTCTGGCTTTCCCCATCCTGGACCATGCCCGGGAATTAGTGCGGCTTATGCACATATATATATATTATATATACTATATTAATATTATATATATTATAATATTATATTATATATATATAAATTATTTATATATTATATATATAATATATATATATATTTATATAGTTTATTATATTTATATTTGTTTATATATATATAGTATATTTATAGACATCTATATATATATACTATGATTCATATCTGTATATAATTTTAATATATATTATATTTAATACATATATACTATATCATATATTATATTACACCATTTATATATATTCTGATGTATATTATAGGGGTCGGTTATGTATTATATATATAATATATATTATATATTAATAGTATAATTATATTTATTTATTATATTATTATCAATATTATCATGTATGGACTATTATATATATTAATTGCATATATATAATCATCATATTTAATATTTATATATATACTAATATTAAAATACTATATATACTATATACTATATATAATATATATATATATATATATATATATATATATCCTAACTACTTCGAATATTGCAAAGTATTAAACAATCTTAGTCCATCATAGAACGTAAAACCAAAATTTCTCTTAAGAAGAAGGGGGAAAAAAATTCCTCCCTTGCCGTTTATTGCTCCAATGATTTGCATAACTCAAATCATATAAAAAAGTTAAAAGTACGATTTGGTCTTCCACATAATTTTATACACATACTCGCAGGATCTTATTTTTGTTACAGCGTCCTGGTTTTTTGATCCCCGCATTCCCGTTTTCCGATTCTTGGTATTAGCAACCTATTTCCCGTCTTCACAATACATATATAATGGATTTCTTCTTTTTTTCCCGTCCCGCGGGTTTTTTTGCCGGTTATTTACCGGTTTTCGTGTTGGTTTCGGTTGTCCCCAAGGGATTCGTGAAGTGCCAGAGCAAATCCCTTTTTCCGAGGTCTTCTTTTTAAAGACGACGCCGTGTTTTGATGTTCGCTTTCCAATCTTCCGATGTTTAATTCCAAGACGCTCTGTCGACAACATTCCAATAAGAAAAGCCACTCGTGCGTGAGGGGTTGAGGGGTGCCAGGGAGTCTTGGGGGGAGGGGGGACCTTTTAATAGAAATGGGAGAGAGAAGATACGAGTAGAAGTGAGAGACAGTGCAAATAATTGAATGAATGTATTACGGGAAGGTGCATTAGTATTAATATATATAGTATATAAGTATATATGTATATGTATGTAGATGAGGTAGATCTGAATAGATGAGGAGTCTGTTATATATGAGACCAAGAGTGATTATTGTGGTGTGATGTTTAGATAATTGTGTGATGTTGATATGGAGAGAGAGAGAAAGATGAGTGGATGAGGAAGATAAAGCAGAGAGAATAGAAGAACTCGAGTGAAAGTGGGAAAGGAGGAGGAGGTTGAACTGTTAGAGCACGAGAATGCTCTCATCAATTGTTTCCAAAACTGAGACTACCTCAAAGAAACCCGATTTGAGAGAGAGAGAGAGAGAGAAAGTGAGAGAGATGAAGTAGAAGAGAGAGATATGTGAAGAGAGAGATGAGAGAGGAGAGAAGATAGAGACAGTGAAAACAGTTGCGTAACAATAATAAATAATAAAAATAAAATCCCAAGAGTGTAGTAACATGACTTAAGAAAAAAAAGGGAGTAAAATGAAAAGTTCAGCAAAAATTTTTTGTTTGACTATTATAATTACTACGTTGGTACATAGTTTGATAATAACTTAAATTTTTTACACAAAAAAATTTTCTTTTTGAAAGTTTGTTTTAGTGATCAGTCTTCAAACTTAGCTTTTTTGAAGACTTGTACTTTAGTTATTCTGTCACATATAATAAAAATAATAATAATAATAATAATAATAATAATAATAATAATAATAATAATAATAATAATAATAATAATAAATTTTCTAATTCATCTACTGCTTTTAAAATGCCTTTTAAAAGCATGACAAAACATAAAAATAGAAATGAAAATAATATAAGATACTTACAATAATAAAAATATAATATATATATTTAATAATATAAATTATATTTTATAATAAAAAGTTCAATAATAATAATCAATAAAACATAAATAAATAATAATAAGATATAAATATGAGTATATGATTAAATAATAATAATAATAAAAATGTAATAAAAAGCTTTATCCAGAAATAACATAAAAATAAGATAATTCTTCGAAGTTTTAATATACCTAATAATAATAAAATATATTGAATTAAATCATGAATTATATTTTTTATATAATTAACACCAACACGGAACTGCCAATGTAGCACAATTCAAATTTCTGAATTTTATTTAATTTATTAATTAATAAAAATAATAATAATTTAATAAATATTAATAATAATACATAATTATAATTAAATCAAATTAATATTATTAATAATTATTAATAATATATGAAAATTTTTTTGATATAAGAAATATAGAGATGGCGCTAAATTGGGAAAAAAGAAAATATAAAGGGAAGATCCTCCGAAAATACGTTTTGCACTGTTAAATTATTAGTATTTCCTCTCTGTTAAAGTTTCCGCAAGCTTTATAGTATTTTCGCGTTAGTCAACAATGCGAGTAAATTTCATTCACTGTTTTACCTTAGGTATAAGCTCTCCTCACAGAAAGGCAGGATTTCGCATCTTGATGTTATTATACCGCAGCATTTCTCTCTCACTTGACGGTATGTGCGATCCAGATGTTTTATGCCACATGGGGGAGGTTGAATTTGCCGCCCTCTTTTGCTCACCCGCTGGCCTTCAAGAAGGCAATAGTTAAATATAAATCTTGAAATTTTGCCTATTATACATTAAAAGGTTAATCTAGCAAGCAACCATAACCACGTTATATTTTGTACGGTGACTCAGGAATATCTGTTATTCTCTTAGAGAGTCACAGTGATTACTGACAAGTACGAAAAATTTCTATGTTATTATTTTTCACTTAGCATTGACCCGCAAGCTAAACAAGCAGAAAAGATAAAAAGTATGAGGAGTAAGTCGCCCCTGATTATATAGTGAATTAATTTATTCTAAGATCTATCGAAACTATTGCCCATTAAATAGTATATCATATATATATATATATATATATATATATATAATAGTATATATTATATATATTATATAATATTATATATATATATATATCATATATATATGTATAATATATAATAATAAATATATATATTAAGTATATATATATATATAATATATTTATAGAATATATAAATATAGTAGGTATGTATAATATAAGGGAAAATATAATCAGTGCATTATGAAGTAATTACTAATATAATGAAATATATATATATAAATAATATTAAAAATATCA
>JABUQX010047279.1:2500-7500 GCA_015478945.1 Trachelipus rathkii
CTCTATTTGTCATATTGCGGGTTTGGGTGGTGGCCGCATCTTAGTTTGACCAAAGATGATTGGACTGTTACAGGAAGAGAGTCGAATTCAGATGCAATTTCTGGTGGATGTTCATTTAGTATATTGTTTGGTTGTCGGTTTCTTAAATAATTTTCAGTTATGTGTGTGTGTATTTGTTTTGTATAAGAGGTGTTGCCCTGTGGGGGCCGGATGTTGTTTAGGATTTGTTTGTATAATAAGGCTGGGGAAGATGGAGGTTGTTTTAACCTGTGGTTAGTAGGGTTGGAAAGTGCAGTGTGGCATGGGTGTTGAGGTGTTTGTGTTTTAGCGTAGAACTGTGTGCCTATCATTTCTAAATGTTTATCTATGGGTAATATTTTTGTTTCTTCATGTAAGTGTTGTTGTGGAGTTGTAGTTGTGCAACCTGTTATAATTCTGAGTGCCTTGTTTTGGGTGGTTTGAAGTTTTCTCATGTTTCCCTTGGTTAATAATGGGTGCCATATAGGTGACGCGTAATTTAGTGTTGGACGGATGTATTGTTTGTAGATGGTGATGGATATTTGTTTATTGTTGTTAATGTCCGCGCTAGCTATGGTTCTTAGTATGTTTAGTTTCCTATTTGCTGATGTTGTTATGTTTTCAATGTGTTTTGTGAAGGTTAGGTGTGTGTCCAGTGTTACCCCAAGAATTTTGGGTGTTTTGTTTATTGGGATAGCTATGTTGTTTAAAAAGATTTGAGGGTGAGTAGTGCCAAGTTGGCGGTTTGTTGTGATTAGTGTGATAGATGATTTGTTAGGTGATGCAGACATTCTGTTGTCAGTTAGCCAAGTTTGAATTTGGTTGATGTATTGTTGAGTCAGAAGAATTGTTGTGTTTAGGTTCTGGTGTGTGGTGGTTATGGTAATGTCATCTGGGTAGGTTGTTATATTTGTGTGGTGTGTTTGTGGTTTTGGTAGGTTGGCTGTGAATAAGTTGAATAAGGTAGGGGATAGGATTGCTCCTTGAGGTACGCCATTTTTATATTTACTGTACGTGATTTCTTGTTGTTGATCTGTATTTGGGCTGTTCTCCCTGATAGGAAGTTGGGTAACCATTTCTTTAAATTAGTGGGGATGTTTGATTGTATTATTTTGTGGATTAGATTGTGTCTTGGGACTGTATCAAAGGCTTTGTTTATGTCGATTGCTATAAGTAGTGTTTTGTGTGGGGGCCTGAGATTTAAGCTATTTATTATTGGTTGAATGGTGTTTGTGAGAGCAGTTGTGGTTGAGTGGTTTTGCTGGAAACCGTGTTGAAACGTTTGTTTTGGGGATGTCTGGTTTTATTATGTTTAGTACGAGCTTTCCTAGGAGTTTACATAGTGTGAATAGCAGTGAAATTGGAAGATAGGAGGAGGGGTTTGAGAGGTCTTTTCATGGTTTTAGTTTTTGGAATGATGATTGCTCTTTTCCAGATGTAGGGAATAAAATTTAGTTTAATGGAACAGTTGTAAATGTGTGCTAAATGGGTTAGTGCAGTGTTACCTAAGTGTTTAAGGTGTATATTTGATGTCAGGTCGGTTGCTGGTGAGTTTTTAAGAGTTTTATGGTGTTTTTGTCATTTGGTGTTATTTCTATTGTTTGGTCGTGATTACTTTTTATTTTCTTAAGGGATTTGATTATTTTCCTGTTTTGTGGGTGGGTAGGTTTATGACTGTTTTGCAAAGTGTGTAGCGAGGAGGTTTGCGTGTTGTTTTGTGGGAGAGTTTGGATTTTTTATATATTCATGTGTAGGAGAGATTGGTAGCTTTTTGCATTTTTCAGGATTTTTATTGTGTTCCACATTCTATTGTTGTTTGTGTTCTGAAGGTTTTTTGTTAGAAATGTTTGAAAGTTGTTTGAGGTGTGTGCTTTGGTTAAGTTTGTGATTTGTGTGTTTAAATTATTAATTTGGGTTATTGTTTGTTGTGTTTGCTGTGCTGATTTTTTAATTAGGTTACGTTGTTTGATCAGGTTTGAGATTTCAGGTGTTAGTGTTGGGTTGTATTTTTTGAGGTATCCCCGAGGTATGTTTTGGTTAGCTGCTTTTTGAATTATATATATATATATATATATATATATATATATATATATATATATATATATATATATATATATATATATATATATATATATATATATATATATATATATATATATTTTTTTTTATATATATATATATATATATATATATATATATATATATATATATATATATATATATATATATATATAACAAATGCGAAATCAAAATTGAATAATAATAATAATATTAATAATATTAATAATATTAATAATATTAATAATATAAATAATATTAATAATATTAATAATAATAATAATAATAATTATATTATATATATATATATATATATATATATATATATATATATATATATATATATATATATATATATATATATATATATATATATATATATATATATATATATATATATATATATATATATATATAACAAATGCGAAATTAAATAATATTAATAATATTAATAATATTAATAATATTAATAATATTAATAATATTAATAATATTAATAATATTAATAATATTAATAATATTAATAATATTAATAATATTAATAATATTAATAATATTAATAATAATATTAATAATATTAATAATATTAATATTATTAATAATATTATTAATATTATTAACTATTATTAACTATTATAATATTATTAATATTATTAATATTAATAATAATAATAATAATAATAATAATAATAATAATAATAATAATAATAATAATAATAATAATAATAATAATAATAATAATAATAATAATAATAATAATAATAATAATAATAATAATAATAATAATAATAATAATAATAATAATAATAATAATAATAATAATAATAATAATAATAATAATAATAATAATAATAATAATAATAATAATAATAATAATAATAATAATAATAATAATAATAATAATAATAATAATAATAATAATAATAATAATAATAAATAATAAATAATAAATAATAAATAATAAATAATAAATAATAAATAATAAATAATAAATAATAAATAATAAATAATAAATAATAAATAATAAATAATAAATAATAAATAATAAATAATAAATAATAAATATTAAATAATAAATAATAAATAAAAAATATAATAAATAATAAATAATAAATAATAAATAATAAATAATAATAAATAATAATAATAATAATAATAATAATAATAATAATAATAATAATAATAATAATAATAATAATAATAATAATAATAATAATAATAATAATAATAATAATGATAATGATAATGATAATGATAATAATATTTTACCTTATTTATTGTTGCCTCACAGTGACGCTTATCATTTTTACTATTCATGAGTCTAATATTATCATTAGTGTTGATAACATAATTATTATCCTTTTTATTGCTATTATTAATGGAATTAATATTTATTGTTATGATTCGGTTATCGTTGTTATCGTCGTTGTTATTGTTACAATCACTCGTTTCTGTTTCTATCTTCTTGTCATTTCAATATTAGTATCGTTATCGATGTTACTATCATTATCGATGTTACTATCGTTACTAAGGGGTGTACTGCTTTTATCATTAATATTATGTTCTTTATTACCATTATCGCAAACATTATCTATATTGTTTGCATTATCCAAGTTTTTGTATATTTTGGCTTCGCCGTCAACGTAGAGTTCTTTGTCCCCAACTTCGAGTATTGCTGTTGGTTCTCCTGAATCCATGCCAACCTCTTCAGAGACTTCGGCGTCTCCTTCTTCGTTCAAGATCTCCAATAGCCTTTTTTCCGTGATGTTATCGCTAGTTAAGATAGCCGACAAGTTCTTGCCGATCATATTACTTGAGTCGTGAAGATAATCGTATTTGTGGCATTCATTCCCAATCTAAAAATTATATATATATATATATATATATATATATATATATATATATATATATATATATATATATATATATATATATATATATATATATATATTTATAGATATATATATATATATATATATATATATATATATATATATATATATAGTTTTTATTTATTTTATATCTATCGCTACTTTGACTTTATCCTAAACTCTTCGAGTATCTAGACTCCAAAATAAAACACACTAACTTTTTCATTAGAAAGAGCTAAATTATTTAAAATATATATATATATATATATATATATATATATATATATATATATATATATATATATATATACATATATATATATATATATATATATATATATATATATATATATATATATGTGTGTGTGTGTGTGTGTGTGTGTGTGTGTGTGTGTGTGTGTGTGTGTGTGTGTGTACTAAATGCTTCAGAGTAAATAAACTCAAAATAAAATAAGAAAATAAATAAATAAATACAAACCCTTCTGAAGTCCTTAAGAAGCAGGAGGGTAATGACAGGGGGGGGGGGTTACAGGAAGCCTGCTTCACCAAACTATCCCACGTACTTCACCCCAAGTGGCCACTAATCTGCATGTGATAGCAACTCGTCTACATCTCTCACAGGATCATTTTATAGTTTACCACTTATACTTCGCTCTCAGCTCCAAATTTACTGTGTTCAATTACAGCAGCCTTTTTCATCAGTTACCATTTCCTGTTGTACTTCTTGGTGACTTCAACATCCGGCACCCACTGTGGTGAGGAACTGTTACTCCTCTTAACGCAGAACCTCTAATAAAGCTGCTGGATACATTTCCCTTGGGTTGCCTCAACTATGGTTAGTCTACCTACGAACGTTAAAACACCAGCACTTCTTTGTTGATGTATCCCTTTGTTTCATATCTGCTATGGTCAAACTCCAGTGGTCACTTTTCAATTTCGCTGGAGCCTACTGTCCTGCAGTACGATCGATCAGACTGGCAGTCATTCTACACTGCCACCTTTGTGACTATTTATCCTAGTTGAGACGCTTTTTTCCGACGATCGATGTTGCTA
>JABUQX010047279.1:10000-12500 GCA_015478945.1 Trachelipus rathkii
TACAGAATACAGAATGGTTCCTATAAGATCCTTTTTATGTACAGGTTTTTATATATATATATATATATATATATATATATATAATATATATATATATATATATATATTATATATATATATATATATATATATATATATATATATATTATATATAATATATATATATATATATATAGAGACAGAAAAAATTAGAGAATATATATACATATATATAATTTAATATGTTTTTAATTGTGCTAAAGTGTCTCAATAAAAAAGTTTTTTAAGTCATAGTTTGGCCTTTCTGCCCAAGGGTTTAATTAAAATTACTATATATTAGTATTATAATATATATATATATAATATATATTAATATATATATAAATATATATATTATTATATATATAATATATATATATATATATATATATATATATATTATATATATATATATATATATACCAGTGGCGTAGCGTCATAGGATGCTCTTAAGCTCGGCCTACCTAATTGTTTTTCAATATTATTTTTCCTAAATAGTGACCAGATATATAAATTTATTTATCAATCAAATACTTACATATAGCAACGACTTTATTCACTTTTTTTTATATTACAATAGTGAAAACTAATATTTTTCCATAAGAACAAGAAAGCAAATTAGTGTGGTGATAGGTTCTGAAATTTATCTTCCCTCACCGCATGAGCGAAAACGGCGACGGAGTCAATTAACTCAGTTATGGAATTACGAGAAGAAATATAAAATGAGGCTCGCTTTTATTCCTTAGGTGTGAGAATTTCTCTCTATCTATCTATCTATCTATCTATTATCTATCTTCCTACTATCTATCTATCTATCTCTCTCTCTCTCTTCTCTCTCTCTCTTCTCTCTCTCTCTCTCTCTCTCTCTCTCTCTCTCTCTCTCTCTCTCTCTCTCTCTCTCTCTCTCTCTCTCTCTCTCTCTCTCTCTCTCTCTCTCTCTCTCTCTCTCTCATTGCATTTATTACTTTTCATTATTTTAATGCGATATATATATATATATATATATATATATATACCATATAATATATATATATAGATAATATATATATATATATATATATATATAATATATATATATATATATTATATATAATATATATATAATATATATATATATATATATATATATATACATTATATATATATATTGGTGAAACTAAAGAAGTTACCCGCATCATATCTCGAAAACTAAGATAGGTACAAGAAAACTGATAACATATATGGAATCAGCGTATGAAATTTGTATGGAAAATGAAAAAAAAAAATTTACTTTTTTTTTATTTTTTTTTTTTTATCTCCAAAAACTAAGATAAGGTACAAGAACAACTAATGCACAATTTAGAATTAGCGTATCAAATTTGTATTGAAAAGAATGAAAAAAATTGTTTGTTTTTTTTTTTAACTAAGGAATACCCCAGGTAAACCGCAAAGATGCAAAGAGTCTGGGTCTCTCGGCCTCCGGGGGACGACGGGGGGGACTTCGTCCCCCCCTCTGTCCCACCGTCGGCTCGAGCCCCCTAAAAAAATTCATATGCTGATTCCAAATATGTTATTTGTATAAAAAAAAATTTTTTCCTTTTTTTTAAATCATACACAATTTCTAACACGGTCTGATTCTATATATTTGTTTTATTTTTTTTTTTACCTATCGTAGTTTTGGAGTATATAAAAAAAAAAAAAAAAAAATTAAAAATTTTTTTTTTCATTTTCCGATACAAATTTCATACGCTGATTCCATATATGTTATCAGTTTTCTTGTATCTATCTTAGTTTTTGCAAGATATGATGCGGGTAACTTCTTTATTTTGGTTCTACCAACTTCAGACCTAGAGTTGCAGGTAATAGTTATCGAATGAATTTATAGTATATATATATATATATATATATATATATATATATATATATATATATATATATATATATATATATATATATATATATATATATATATATACTTATAGTGTGTAATTATTTTAATATATATATATTATACATAGTATATATATATATTATATATATTATTATATATATATATATATATACTCAGTGTGATTGGATGTTAGTATTTGTTTATCTGAATCAGTAATGGAACAGGAAAAAAGTTTTAAAATTATTTTCCTTCTCTTTTTCTATTTTTTTTTCTTTATAAATCCTTCAAAGCCGCAAGTTACATTAACATACAAGAAGTATGAATTTCAAAATGGGATCATAAACAAACTATTAAAATTGTAAAACGTATGGAAGAGAGGGAGAAAAGTTTAGCTTTAATTAAACCGAAACTTGTTTGGGTACTCTTGAAATATAAAGTTTAAAATACATGCATCAAATAAATATTTAGTCTTAACTATTAGGATTAGAGATGTACCGATAGTATCGGTATCGGTAGTATCGGCCATTTTTTTTTGGGTATCGGTATTGGTTAATATGGCCGATACTTCTTACTTTTTGGGTGAAGAATTATGAGAAACTTTAGATTCAATAA
>JABUQX010047279.1:20000-22500 GCA_015478945.1 Trachelipus rathkii
AATCCAAAAAACCCAAAAAATCAAAAAAATCCATGATTTTTTTTGGAGCAAAAAATCAAGGGAAAAAATCAGTTGATTTATATCAACTGATTTTTTCTCCTGCCATTCCCTGTATGGAAGTAAAATCTTACAACCGAACAATATATAAATTGCAGTTTATAAGATAAGAAATTGTAGTAGTGAGTTTAAGCATTTAAAAATTTTTGAATATATATATATATATATATATATATATATATATATATATATATATATAATATATATATATATTATATATTATATATTATATATTATATATATATATATATATATATATATATATATATATATATATGAGTAACCATGAGATCCTTTACCAGAATCTAAGAAAGTCACTAAAAAATAAAAAAATAAATCAGGGAAAATTCATTCCCCATAGCTACTGAACACAGTATCTGTACATGAGAAATATATTAATAAGACCCTCTGAATGCCTCTGACTTTTGGCTGACCCAAAGAAATAAAAATTTTCATTTTGTCATCTATCTACTCTATAATCTTTATGCCTTTTAAATTGGGTTAAAAATAATAAATAATAATAAAAAAATAAAATAAAAAGTCTTTTAATAATATACATTTTGAATTTTATATCTTTCTGTTACTGTCTACCCCTGCCCCCACTTCTTAAGCAATACTGAAAATGTGTTGAAACCGAAAAAATATTGGCTTGAATATAGAAATCTTTTTATGATGTATCCCTATGAATATTGGTATGGTAACGCAAACCGAAGAGAAATTTATTAGCTACACTGACATTTGCACTAAAATAAATATTTTTTGTTACTGTCCCTCCTCCTTCTCTTTTATATATATATATATATATATATATATATATATATATATATATTATATATATAAAATATAATAAACAAAAATATCAAATGTTTCAAAATAATAATAAAAATAAAATGATGTATAATTATATATATATATATATATATATATATATATATATATATATATATATATATATATATATATATATATATATATATATATATATATATATATATATATATATATATATATATATATTGCAGTTAAAATCATACTCAAAAGAATCTTTAAAAATGTTTCTTTAGATTTAATTACAGGGTACGTCAAAATTAGTTTTATTTTTTCCACCCATCTTTAACCTTCGTTTCTCAAACAAGAACAAGCAAGCATGTTAAAGGGCAAAGGGAAAGAAAACACAGAGAAAATGAACGGTTTAGAAAAAGAATTTCACAGAAGAAAAGTGATACAAAAGGAGTACTATAACAAGTAAGTATGGAGTCAACAAATGGAGTACCATAACAAGCAAGTGTGGAGCCAATATTCCGTGCAAAGAATTGATATGAAGATGTCGCGCCACTTGTACTGCGAGAGAGCAGCAAAGGTTACGGAACGTGGAAAGAACATCAGCTCCATCAAGCATCTGCCACTGTATTACTTACAGGAAGGGAAAAGAGCGCTATAGTTCCATAAAAATAGAGTCGTCATCATCGTTAAGCAAGAGAGTTATAAGTCTTTCCCCTTGGACAGAGAGAGTCAGAACGGTTTGCAGCAAAAGAAAGATAAAAACGTCTAATAGCCGAAGGCGAGGACTGACGCAGTTGATCCTATTGAAGATATAAAGAGATGTTAGAAAATAAAGATCTCAAATTGAAAGGTAAAGAGACGTGTTCTCTCTGGGAGTCGAACCAGAGCTCCTGCTTCCGAGAATCGAGTCCATCTTATTAACAACTAAACCAACCAATAAGAGCAGAGGTAAAGAGTTGATCGGAAGAACCAAAAGGAAGTAGTAGTTCAAGAGAGATCTAATAAGTTAAGTTAATTTCCAAGACTATCGGTAATACTAGTAGGGAGTTGCATTAAAGGAGAGGTTTCGATTTGGCCTTTGGTAGTGGAAGAAAAGTCATTAGATTTTAAATATGGCAAAGATTGTTTAATTTTCATCCGATCTACGTCAAATCAAAAAGAAAATAACGCTTTTTCCGAGCCCTAAGACGTCGATTTTTTTGTGTTTTTCTTGTATCTCTATAGGTTTGTTTTTAACTTTCATTCAAATGGTTTGAAACGAATTATGCAAAGATGGGTCTACTATAAATCCCATGCAGAAACCACCAATTCCCGATTTTAAGAAGGGTTTATGCGAGATATTTTTTATGTTCATCCAATCAATATAAAATTTTCGGAGCATGTAAAATTGGGGTGAAATTAGATAATTTTTTATATATCCAACTGTTGCGCCTCTCCTCTGTTCACAGGTAAAAAATTATTTTTTTATGTATACAAAAAAATGATCTAAATAATATGGTGTAACTCCCCAACTATACATGCCCTAAAAATTTCATATTGATTGAATAAGCTTGAGAAAAGTTTTTGCCTTTATATAAATTTAAAAATCCTTATGCAGGAAAAACAAGATATATATATATATATATATATATATATATATATATAATAAATATAAATATAT
>JABUQX010047280.1:0-7500 GCA_015478945.1 Trachelipus rathkii
TTAACATCTAATCGTCATTATCGTTTTTAAAGCACACCTATATTCACGTAGTGACTCACTGATTAAGCTAATTGTGAGATTGTAATGTACTCTGCCATTCTTGTCCTATACTTAACTTTGAGAAGCAACTAAATAATAGTTATTTTTGTAATCGAGTAACAATTATTTTTATAATAACATTCCGAGATTCATATTTTCTTTGATATGTTAAATATGCATATATATATATATGTATATTTTGCTTGTTAATTTATAATTCTTGATTATATGAGTTGTATTGCCTCGTCTATGTTATATATTTTGACACCTGCGAGTGTCTGATTTAAATAATTTGTATCGATTTGACTATCAGTCACGAGAATAGACCTATATTTATATAGGTCTATTGATCGTTCTGGTAATTCAATTTTATTACCTCTACGATCTGGTCAACTCCGATTGGCCCCTCTGATCTGATAGGCTGTATTATTACCGGAATTTGAAGAATTATAAACTATATTATATTATATTTTTTTAATATATTAAAGAACTGTATGGTGCAAAGCACAAGCTGTATATATGTCTGTTTTTTTAATTATATATCTTAATATGAACTTGCGTGTCTGCGTTTTATTTAATAAATGGTCTCCTTAGTAACGCCTTGAGTATCCAGTGTTCTTACCTTCTTTCTTCATTTTTATTCTACAAAAGAGTTGCGCAACGGCTGGGCTGGCGCTTTCTTGCTGATCAGTCGATCAACTTCTTTCCTATTAGCTTTCTGCGCTTAGGGTTTTCTTTTCTCTTTTTCGACTATTGGCAGGGTTTGCCCCCTTCGCACCGTTACAATATATATATATATATATATATATATATATATATATATATATATATATATATATATATATATATATATATATATATATATATATATATATAACTTTTCATATATATAATTTTCCAGAGATTGGAGTCGGTCGGAGTGGAGTGGAGTCGTTAATTTTCAAGGGTGGAGTCGGGTCGGGTCGGTGAATTTTAGAGGCCAGGTCGGAGTCGGGTCGGGTCGGTTTTTTTCAAATTACCTCTTTTTATGTATATTAAAGATGTTTTAAATTATACAGTAGTACCAATACCCCTTCTAGGCCTAAATATTGACTATTAATACAGATTTTATATATACAGTATATATATATATATATATATATATATATATATATATATATATATATATATATATATATATATATATATATATATATATATATATATATATAGAATATATATATATATATATATATTAGTGATGGGACGATTAATCGTCATCGTCATCGTCATCGGCAAAAATCGGCATATTTTTTTAAAATCGTCATCGTCATCGTCATCGGCAAATTTCGCCGATTATTTTGCCGATTAATTGAACAAATATTAAGAATTTTGAATAATATTAAAACTCAATAATAATAATAATAATAATAATAATAATAATAATAATAATAATAATAATAATAATAATAATAATAATAATAATAATAATAATAATTATATATATATATATATATATATATATATATATATATATATATATATATATATATATATATATATATATATATATATATATATATATATATATATATATATATATATATATATATACCCATTTTGCTTATGGTATGTATGACATTCCAGTGCCTAATGGTTCGCCTTTCTGTTATGCCTTCATATCCACACTCATCCTCCAGACAACATATCATATACACATACTTATATCCACACCCCTCTTCTAGACAACATCTTACAGACATCCCTATCCCTTATATCCATACGTGTAGGGAGAAAAATTGCCCACATCGTATGTCCTGCGTGTCGTAGAAGGCGACTAAGGGACGGTGGTAGTTAGGTTGGCTGCCTACTACCACTTTTCTTTTGCCAGGAATGCTAATGCATGCCTAGGAGAAGGTCGTGATCGCAGTAAGCGCCCTTCTATCCTTGACGAAAATGTATGAACTGTATATGTATAAATGTCAGAGGAATAAATGTTGAGGAGATGAGGGAGAGAGGTGATGGATGTATTTAGAAAGGAGCAAATTTGATTTCCTCGCTGTGACTGAACAAAGATGAAAGGAAAGCGGTGAAAAACAAGGGTGTGGTGTGGTGTGAAATATGTTTGTGTTGTTGTGGAAAGGAATGAGAGAGGGATAGAAGGATTTGCAATTCTGATGAGTGAGTTGTGGTAGAGAGCTATGGTAGATTTTGTGTGTGTGAGTACTAGAAGTCTAAAGGTTAAATTTAAGTTTGAAAAGATCAAAATTTGTGTGGTTGCGACATATGATCCATCTGAGGGTAATGTTGAAAAGAGTACGATTTTCTGGGATAATCTGAATAATGTTTTGGATGGGGGGAATAGGAGATTCAGTTCATTTGCCACATATCTGCCCATTCAAGGATTTTTTTTACAGTTGTCACCACCACTCACGGGCAGAGCCCTATTCAAGGAGGGGTGTATTACTCTCAAAAGTTCACCCTCTAGCGCAAATTACGCATATGAGCACAGACGCAGGCTTTAAAGTGAGGGAATTAAATTCAGTAGGAAATACAGAAGATGGAAGAGAATTCCACAAAACAGAGGTGGTGGGAAAGAAGGAAGCACCACAGCAAACTAGCATGGAGTTACCAATGTCAACACAATACTCGTGCGAAGATACAACACCTATTGTGCTACGAAGGCGTCGTAAAGGTGGTGGTACGCGAGTGATAAGTTCCCTCGAGCACTTGCCGCTGCGGTACCTATAGGATAGAGATAAAGCACCAACATCGCCTTGCAAAGATAGAGGGGCAAGTGAACTGGAAAGTGCAGAACAGTTTATAAGCCTTTTGCCTTTGACTCGACCCTGTCCAAAAGCCGGGTGAAACCAGAGCCCCCCCAGATATGAGAGCAGTACTCCATACATGGGCGGATGAGACCTTTGTATAGCGGAGCAACTGATAAAAGGAGGAAAGTCTCACAGTCTAAACAGAACTTTCAGTTCTTTGAGGACCGCCCTAGCAGCCATTGTGATGTGAGGTTTCCAAGATATTTTTGTTCATGTTAAGGCCAAGGATGTTTACATTGTCAACAGGAGAGACGACAGAACCGTCGAAAGAGACAGGAAAGTTAGAAGGTATTTTGGAGAAGGAGATTTGTAAAAGTTGGGTTTTAAAAGAATTGAATTTCACAAAGTTATTTCTATCCATCAGCGAGAATAAAATCGGAAAGATTAAGACGAGAGGCAATTCCAGTAGTAAAAGTGGGAGTAGAATTGATATGAGTTAAAGAATGAAGGGTCGAGTCATCGGAATACGAGTGGATAGAGTTAGAGGTGCAGGTGAGAGATCATTAATGAAAAGTAGGAATAAAGTAGGAGATAAGACAGAACCTGAGGAACACCACTATTGACAGAAAAGAAGAAGAAGTCGCCCCATCAACAACAGCCGATATTGAGCGATTTGAAAGAAAGCTAGACATAAGTTAGCAAAGAGAAGGAGGAAACCCAAAGGAGGGAGCTTGGAGAGCAGTGACGCGTGCCATACTCGGTCAAATGCTTTGGATATATCAAGCGCCACCACGCAAGTCTCCCCGTAGTTCCTAAGAGCAAAAAACCATAAATCGGTTAGAATGTATATCGCCAGTAGACTTCGTGCAGCGAGAGCCGTACTGGCGATCGGAGTGAGTTTTCAGATGATCTAAGAAGTGAGTTGAGAAGGGTTTCAAAGATCTTAGATAGAATACAAGTGAGAGCTACAGGGCGATAGTTAGATGGATCAGGCTGCCTTTTTTTCGAATAGGTTGGATATGTGAGAGCTTCCAATACTTAGGGAGGAGAAGTGCTAGTATTGAGACATAGAATATAGTTGAGCGGGCCGAAGAGATTAGCCCACTTTCAGTTGGAGAGTGCTTAACACAATGATCGCCCATCAAATAAGAGAGGAGGGGAAGGAACTTGCAGATTTACAGAAGTTGCTAGAGATGTTTTTGTCAGTAGGAGAACCAAGGAGGTTAGCGCACTTTCCTTTGATGAAAGCCAGCTTTGCTCGTCGAAGAGTATCCCTGCAACGATTTCTAGCTGAATGAAAATAGCGAGAGTGATAGGAGAACGAGAATTTTTCCACACTCGATAGGCACTGTCTCTAGCCTGAATGGCCAGAATAAGCACGATCGAACCATGGATTATGAGGAAAGAAAGATTTAGTTTTAGAAGGAATGAATGAGGAAAAAAATTTAGCTGAAGAAGGAATGAACCTGCTCATCCCATCAACGATTACAGCTCCCTCCTTATCTTTAAATCTTTATACATCCATCATTAATCCTTATTGAGGTAGCCAATTTGCTATCATCTGTAAACTTGGAAACCTTACATTTAAGTCCCTGGTCTAAATATTTTATACATGTATGAGGAACAGCCACTTGACCTAAGAAATCATTACGGACCACAAACATGTCTCCTCATTTCCATTAATAAATACTTTTCATTTCATTGATTAACTATTATTATTATTATTATTATTATTATTATTATTATTATTATTATTATTATTATTATTATTATTATTATTATTATTATTATTATTATTATTATTATTATTATTATTATTGAGACTTAAGGAATCAAAAATTTTGATCGCTAAAATAATTTCGGGAGGTTGAACCCCTGACCCTCCTGTCTACAGCCTTATATATATATATAATATATATTATTTTTTACTCACTTTTATATATACCTATATATATATATATATATATATATATATATATATATATATATATATATATATTCTATATATATATATATATATATATATATATATATATATATATATATATATATATATATATAGAGAGAGAGAGAGAGATTTTAAAAATAGTTTTTTTCAATTAATCGTCATCGTCATCGGTGAAATTTGCTCTAATCGTCATCGTCATCGTCATCGGCAAAAATTTCATAATCGTCCCATCATAATATATATATATATATATATATATATATATATATATATATATATATATATATATATATATATATATATATATATATATATATATATATATATATATATATATATATATATATATAGCGTCGGGCAGGGTGACCGGGCCCGCCTCTTTAGGAGTGTGGCATCAATAAAATAAAAAATAATAAAAAAAAAAAAAAAAATTTTCGCTCATTTTATAGCCACGCGGTAGTACTACAAGTTTTATTTAGATCATATTTAATTCTAGAAAGTTTTTATATTTTTAAAAAATGTTAGAAATTAGGGTACAAAATGTCCTTCAATAGAATTTCACTTTTGAAAAATGTGAGTTTTTTTAACTTCGTTATAAAATGAAAAATTGTGGATGGATTTTAATTATTTTTCAGTGGATACACTCAGTATGTTAGCTTTTAAACTGGCAAAAGTAAATTTTTGATCAAGCGAGAAGTATTAGTGGCAAAAAAACCTTGGGGGCTAACTTGGTCCGATTCACCCCTCCGTAAAAATTGATGGAGGGGTGGCTCGGACCCCACCATTAATTTTCGTATTTCTACATTATTATTGACATTTTTATTATGTATAATTAATTTAAATATAATAAAAAGTTACTTATATTAAGTGAAAATTTTAATAAAAAAAACGAATTCAAAAAAGTGTCAAAATTTTTGAGCGGAGAGGGGTGAATCGGACCACCTTATTTATATTCGTATTTTATTTATCATTATTGACATTTTTATTACTTATTACGAATTTTAATATGATAAATAATTATTATATTAAGTAAAAATTAAAATATAAAATTGAAATTATACGTAAAAGACGAATTTAAACAGATGGTCCGAGTCACCCTCAATGGTGGTCCCTTCACCCTCCACGGTCGGGCTGATTTCGGCGTTATTCAAACTTAATAAAACTTTATTATTAGAATAACATTATTATTTTTGTGTGCTTATGCCCGACTATAGGGCCGTGATTTACAAAAAAAAAAATTCCAAAAAGTGCATTAGGGGAGAGTCGGGAGACCAAGTTATACCTAAAGTGGTCCAAGTCACCCCGCCCGACGCTATATGATAAAAAAAAGGATGGTATAACAGGTGGTTTTGGGGTGTCGGGAGAAAATGAGAATGGTAGGAAGGTGATTGATTTCTGTGAGGAGAGGTATGTGTGTAAGTAATACTTTCTTTAAACACAAGAGTATTCATTCATAAGTATACTAGAGTTGGTGTAGGTAGAGATGGTATCGAAGTGAAAAGTATGATTGATTTTGTGTTGGTGAAGAAGGAGATGTTGAAGTATGTGTTGGATGTTAAATCAGTGAGGGTTTAGGAATGGGATTATCGGATCATTATGTTGTTCTATGTAAAATTAAGTTAGTGGGGACTTGGATGGAAAGGAAGGTGATACGGAAGGAAGTGGGTAAAATTAAGAGTGAGAAGTTTAGTGAACAAGGTAATAAGGATAAGTATGTAAGAACGCTCGCAAGTAAATCAGTTGAATGTGAACAAGTTGAAACTGAATAAATCTGGAAACAAATGAAGGAAGCAATTGTTAGCAGTGCAAAAGAAGTATGTGGGTGTGCTAAAGTAGGAAGTAAGAATATTAACAGTGAGTGGTGGAATGAAGAGGTGATGCAAGCGGTTAAAAGTAAAAAAGAAGCGTGGTTGAATGTACTAAAAAGCAAATGATGAAGTTTCAAAAGAAAGATGCTTGGAATTATATAAGGAGGAAAAAAGGAATGCTAAAAGATGCATACGTAAGAGAAAAGAAGAGGTAAATGAGCAGTTTGGAAGGAGGATGAATGGGGACATACAAGGGAATAGGAAGCTCTTCTGGAAGGAAGCGCGAAAGGTTAAGAATGAGAATAAGGGGAATCTGCTTAGAATAATGAATAGGGATGGTGTTTTTGTAACTGATGAAATGGATGTGAGTGGAATGTGGAAAGAACACTTTGAAAATCTGTATAATATTGGCAGTAATGATGAGGTGATAATGACTGTGTGTGGGTTTGATGGTACAAGAAGGAATAGGTATTTTGGGGATGAGGTTATTAGCAAAGAGGAGGAAATGGGTAGAGTGAGAAAGTTGAAGAATGGTAAATCTGCAGGTATAGATGAATTAAATTACTGGTGAAATGATCAAGAACGGAGGCAAGATGGTGATTTATTGGATCTTGAAGTTGTGTAATAAAGCGTTTATGGAGGTATAGTTTCGAAGGATTGGAGGAGAGCAGTAATAGTACCTTTTATATAAGGGTAAGGGAGATAAAGGGAACTGTAGAAATTATAGGTATTTAGTTTATTGAGTGTTGTAGGGAAGATATATGCTGGTGTTTTGGTCGAAAGAGTGTGCCGAGTGACTGAAGGACTGATTGGTAAAGAACAAGGTGCGTTTAGGAGTAGTAGAGGATGTGTGGATCAAATCTTTACATTGAAGCAAATGATAGAGAAAATGAGAGAGAGGAAGAATAAATTGTATTTAGGTTTTATGGATTTGCAACAGTGGTATGATAGGGTT